>JAUIMM010000112.1:14487500-14690000 GCA_031769625.1 Taudactylus pleione
GCAAATTATAATGAATAGTCTTACAAAAATCACATAAACATTAAATAGATTTTACTATTCAAACACACAGGCCCTGATTCAGAGCTGCTCGCAAAAAGCGAGCACTCGCTCTGAATCAGGGGGGCCGCTTTTTTTCTGAATACCAGCCTCCTGGCCGCTCGCTAAGCTGTGGGTGACCACCCACAGCTTTTGCGAGCGGCCAGGTGATGGTTGCAACCATCGCGCTTGCGACGAGACCCTTGTGGTATTGTCTCGTCTTCCGCAAGCCCAAGTGAGCTTCCTGCTATAATAGAGCATGAAGCATACTACTGACAGCACGAATTATGTCAATAGGACCGCCCCCAAACGCCTCCGTTTGGCCAGCCACCCCCCTGACCCGCCTACAAAACGGGGCGCCTCCGTTTGGCCAGCCACCCCCCTGACCCGCCTACAAAACGGGGCGCCTCCGTTTGGCCAGCCACCCCCCTGACCCTCCTACAAAACGGGGCGAGCTGGCCGCCTCGTTTGTGTAGCGATCCCCGGAGCAAGCGAATTTCTCACTCGCTCCATGGCTCGCGCACACGCATTGCGCACGCCGCGGGTGCGCAGTGCCCCACCATTGACTCGCTTGCAAGCGGGTCTGAATCAGGCCCATAGTTACAAAATGCAAACATTTTCAAGTATAAAATTTTAATATTTATATTAGTCAGTATATCTAAATGTAGACAGAATATCAGCTCATACTAACATATGCATCGATCACAGAGAACTAAAAACGTTGTACTGTGGGACTGATTCAGCAAAGATCGCAGTTGCTAATACGCACACAATCGGCTGATTGTTGTGTTCTGCGTATGCATGGCAGTGACTACGCAGACCCATCGCAGAGTGATTGACAGAAAGTGCCGTTTGTGGATGGCGACTGGGGGGTGGGAAAACGCAGGCATGCCAGGGCGTTTGAACACCGTTGCAGGGGCGTGCATAAATTATCCACTGCGATGTCCTACGCAGCCTGAGGCCTGATAGCGTGTGCTGAAGTTAGCAGTTTCTGAACTTGTGCCAGTGTGCGTGAGGCTGCGATGGTACTCGACTGTACCGATGTTTTTGCAATCTTGCTAAACATTACGGATGTGTAAGATAAAGTGGGCATCCTTATGTAGTGCAGCGACGGCATAGCGATCACAATGGATTAGCATACTATCGCAGTTGAGACTGCGTGTGTAATCGCTATTGCATTCGCAGTTGTGATCTGTAAAGAATCAGGCCCTGTGCTCTCTTTTGGTGGGAAAGCCATAAACAGTGACAGCAGTACTGTCATAATGATAGGTATAGGGAACTAGCACACGTGGGGGTTTTCCAACGTCTAGCCAGCTAGGGGCGGGTCTCCCTGCCACGCCCCCGCCCCCGGATTGGTCAGCACGGTGGGAGCGGGAGGTCATGCCCTCACCGACGCCATTTCCCCTTTCTCTCGGACGCGCCTGTAATTCATCTGCACAACCCGGAAGTGACTGGGAGACGGGAGTTGGGAGGACAAGATGGCGGTCGCCGTGCGCACCCTGCAGGAGCAGCTGGAGAAAGCGAAGGAAAGCTTGAAGAACGTCGACGAAAATATTCGGAAGCTGACCGGCCGGGACCCCAGCGACACCAGGTGAGGAGGAGGAGGCCCCTGTGGGCGCGGCGGAGGCCCGGGCCTGGCTGCAGGCGTACCAGAGCCGCGTGGCCCCGCACCTCAGACACAGGCTGCACGGTGTGGGCACCGTTTGTATGAGGGGGGTGAACCCTTATGATGTTACTGTCCAGTCTAGCCCTGGGCCGGACCCAGGAGCTGGCGCAGCTGCTACATGTGCGTCCCATAGATAGTCACTGGGAATGGCCGCACGGAGCGCACTCATTCATTTGCCTGGGTAATGGTAATATCCTTCCCCTGTCTTATGTGGGGTCCCTTTACTGTGGCATAACCCGTCCTAGCCTATTGTGTGGCTTTCCACATTTGTAAACTTATGATTGAATGAAACAGGGTTAGGAATGCCTGTGCTATGGCCTCTTCCATGTATTGCAGATGGTATGTTGCGGTGTAAAACAGTGCAAAGTGGGTGTGAATGTGAACGGTTAGTGTAGTGGTCAACATTGCGCCACTCCAGCCATGAGGTCGAGTTCTTTTCCTGCCCACAGACCTATCTGTGTGGAATTTGTATGTTCTCTCCATGTCTGTGGATTTCCTCTTACACTGTGGTTGGTTATTTGGCTTCTGACAGAAGAATGAACAGTAATATGTATGTATGGTAGGGAATATAGGTTGTAAGCGCTCCTGGGTCAGACTGATCTAAGTGAAATAGTCACTCTGTAAAATGTGTGTGCTCTATAAATAACTGATAAGTATTTAGGGCCAATTGTAAAATCACAATCTTCCTCTGACCATTGGAGCGCTGCAGGAATGTGTGACAATGCAACTTTAAACACTTTCACGTTCAAATTTATTGGCGCTTTTTTGTCCCTGGCTTAACATGAGCTGAAAAGTCTGCATACAGCAATATTTGTTATAGGGGTTCAGATTGAAATCGGATAGGTCTGGACAAGTGCAAATTTTTGGCTCTGGTTATTGACTACACAGGTCTGCCCTCTTAAAAGCTGCACTACCAGCTAGAATTTATTTTTACGGATGTGCTGGGTACGCACTAGGACAATCTGCCATCCTATCTAAATAATAGTAAGTGCATATACACTTACCAATCGTCCGCCCAATGTGTCGTGCCTGACGTCACTACTGCGCAGGCATTTGCATGTGCCTGTCCAGTTGTGATATCAGTAACCTGTGGCCTCTGAAGCAAGTGTATGGGCGGTTGGCTGATATCTGCCATCAGCTGTGCTGCACCCGCTGTTTTAGTAGGGTGCCACGCCCTGCCCGATTTTAAAACTCTAAAATGCACCCTGCCTTTATGGCGGCTCCCTGCTGAAACAGCCGGCTAGCTGCTGTCCCCACCTGTGGGTTGGGAAAGTTGCCGTGAAACAATCGCCGTCAGGTGAATAGGTGCCATGCGCATGCTTACGGCATCTGTTGACACTGCAGGGATAGCTTTGGGGCTTCCCAGCATCTTTGAGTGCTCGGCACACCCCCTACAGTGATGAAAAGGGGATGCGTCTTGTGGACACGCCCCCTTTTTGGATGCGTACATGTCTTCGGCATGCGCATTAGTGCCCTTTTTACACACAGGCGCCCTGCCCCACTCCAGCCCTAGAGTGAATACTTCTACATCCCCTTACATCCACATGGTTTTTATGTAGAATGTTTTCTAAGGTAGTGCAGTTTTTACAAGATCATGCTGGCTCTTTAAATTTTTTATTTTTTTTCCACCCTTGGCTTAAAGTATGAATTGTAAATGGTAATTCTGCTTAGTTAAAATATAATGTATACTTTATGGTCTATACAACATACTATTAAATATACTCACAAATCACTCATGTATGAATAAGGAAAGCAGCAGTTGGTAATTTTCTGTAGAGAAGACAGTCTTCTATAAACTAATGGACCGTACACATGGTCAGATCAGACAGCTATCAGAGATCGTTGTCTGATCAACCAGCATGTGCTGGATGATAGTTATCGAACATCCAACACATGCTCCATTCCCCCAACTACTATAATGACCCTCGATCGAGGGTCCCTATAGTAACCGGGCTAACTTGGTAGATATCGACCAGGTTGGCCTGCATGCACGGACGATGGTCGATATCGACCATCCGTGCCTGCGCATTGTTTGGTCGTATGAGGGGGCAAAAAAAAGGTTAATTTAAACGATCAAGCGATATCGTTATCGTTTAAATTGACCAAGAAATCTGACTGTGTATGCACCTTTTAGTTTTATTGCGTCAGATTCTGGCAATTAGAAGTTGGGGTACAGCAGCTTAATGTTGATGAGTTTTGACCATACACGTGTGTTACCTTAATCTGAAGTCACAGAAGGTACATTAATCCTGGTCAGATCATATAAGGCACATTTATCACAGTCGGACGATATCTGCCATACACTGTTCAAAGAGGACATCGTCCAAATAGGTTGGTCAGTAATACATGTCGACACTTTATGAATCCAATTCATGTGTTGATCAGGAGCTATTATATTTGTGGCCCATATTTATTAGTTTGTGGACTTTTTGTAGCGGGTATAGGCTTGGCAGTAACAAAAATAAAAAGGAATAAAGCTCCATGTAATTCACCCTTTTACAATGACTGAATAATCCCGGGGTGATATACGTGAACGCGCATCAACCCGGGATTTTTGTTACTGTAAACGGGAAATCCTAGTCCAGTGACCCGGGGATCCGGCCTCGCTTGCTTGCAGGGATGAGCACGGGCCGTTCTCGTGTCACCCTGCAGTGTAAACTGCACAACCCAGGTCGCGCCGCATACTAGTGTCCACTGAAGCCAGCTTCGTCCCGACCAGAACGGAGCAGCGCGCCCCACCTACCCTCCGGACCGCTGCGGAGTAAGATAAGGGTCATGGAGGGGGAGGGCGGGGAAGAAGCGCTGCTCACCTGCACCGGACAGCTGGGTCAGTGTTGACCCGTTGTGAACGGTGCTGACCTGGGCATAGCGGGTTGGCGCCGTGGTGTAAAAGGTGGTCTGATCCGGGTTGGAAACGTGCTCCAAATCCTGGGTCAGACCCGGGACTTTGGTGTAAAAGGGGTATAAGCACCGCTCCAGTTTATTGGCTAGAATATGAAATAGGCACTTAAAGCTCCCATCAGACGTATCACTCTTAATAGTATGAATGGCTGCACCTTGCAATGTGCTTTCCTTATGTTTTAATGAGAATACTGTATTTAAATAACCCTGTCTGTAGACACAACACTTATTTCAGCAACCAATTTGCACAGTTAATCCTCATACACACTGGATGCTAATTTGTAGCAATAAACTCTTGCTTATTAAATGTGCTTTAACATTCAAAGTCAATAAAACATATGAATCTAGTGCTAGTGAACCTGTGTACACACTGACGTATGTATACATTACATAGCATTGATTTTGGTGTTCCCTGCAGTGCAGAGATCTGTCAGTGCTTGGTAAAATACGATGGAGGTATCTGAGAATGCTTATTAGGTACATATGGTACATTTTGCAGCTGTGAACCATTAAGAAGGTTCTTCTAAGGCTCTGTTGTTAGTGATGAGAGTTCAAACCTTTGCTACCGTGGTGTATGTATGAGCCCTTAGGCCAGGGATATTCAACATGCGGCACTCCAGCTGCTGTGGAACAACACATCCCAGCATGAACTGCTACTGTTTTATTCCCCAAGAGCAAAACTCGTGCAGGTCATTTGTATTTCCACAGCAGCTGCAGGGTCGCAAGTTGAATACCCCTGCCTAAAGCGAGTACACAGTGATCACTCGGCTAATTGAGTAAAGTCTCCCGATCAGCCGCGTAATGTGTCCCCAACTTGACCCTCTGTGAGCCCACTGCGAGTCCTGTGCTAGTAATAGCTCAGTGTGTACAGGCTTCTATGGGCTTGTGAGGTCAGTCCGATAATTATTACACAGCACATAAGATGCGACCTCCTGATCCCGACCATTGCAGTGAGCATTTTAAACCATTTGTCGGTGAACGGTCCTGCATACTCGCTTATACAATCCTCTGCCCGATTACCCGCTATCGGGGGATCGGGCCGAGGATTGTATAGGTGTGTACCCAGTTTCAGACAGATCAACATTTTTATTTTTTTTGTCTCTGATTTTATCAAGTGATCTGTTGCCAGAAGTGATTGGTTTGTTTTCCACTTGACAAGTTTTCCCTGCTCGTAAAAGTTTTTATATCTTCTATCTAAATGGTTACTTATTCAAGCTCTCCCCTATCAGTGTCTTTATACAATGCTTGTGTATGCTTTATAGGACAAACTGTAGCAGCCAGTCAAATTGTTACAAGACGCTCTCGCTAGTAATTGGTCATATTATATGTGGGTCGAGCAGCTCATTGACAAATAAGTTTTGCAGCAAAACTTATTTTTTTTCCCAGTACACTTGACACTTATGTGCTGGTCTAGGGTAAATACAGAAAAAACATACTTAAATTAGTCTTCATTCTAGCACCCTGCACCTGTCACAACCCGTGCAGTCCCTCTTTCTTGCCTGTGGTGTCGTTTTCTGCTCTGGTGCTTCTAGCACACTCCGCTGATGCAACAAACTACAGACGTTCCTCACTTAACGACTGAGTTCCGTTCCTACGACTAGGTCGTTAAACGAATTGGTCACTAAACGAGGAGCCATATATATTTAATACAGATAATCATTTTTATGTATTCTGAATAAAGAACTTGATACTGTAACTGTTTTACTTTGCATAACTTTCATACTGTACAGTACAATGTTATAAAAAAATAAGACATTCAGAATAACATTTTAGTCATTGTACTATGGGTTCCAGCTGGTCAGAGTGCTGGTCGTAAGTCCGAACAGTTGTTAAACGAGTAGGTTAAGTGAGGAATGTCTGTACTGAAATATAGCAGTTTGTGTTGGAAGCACCAGAGCAGAGAGCAACACCCCAGACAGGAAAGATGAACTGCACAGGTTTTAATAGGTGCAGGGTGCTAGAATGAACACTACTTTAAATTATCAGTTTGTGTTTCATGTTTGTATGAAACTATGGAGTTCATTATGTATTTGCTTTTGTGTCGCAGGCCTGCACTGGCAAGACGACTGACCATCTCAGGTCCAAATGCAATTGGAGGTAGAGGCCGTGGTGGCATTGTGCTACGGTATGTGTTTTTTATTGTCAATGTTAACAGCAAATTCTTGTATCTAAATCTGTTGAAGATTTTACTGTTATGTTTCTCTTGGTATTTAAGGGTCTACCTTTTTTGTTATGCGAGTTCAGTTGTCAGTTCTGGTAGCATGTTACATTATTTTTTCTCATCCTTAGGCGTGGACTCTCGGATAGTGGAGGAGGACCCCCAGCCAAACAGCGGGACTTTGAAGGTGCACTGAGCAGGTGAAGAATTAATTTATTTTGTGAATAATGATTATTGGGCTTATGTTCTAATCTATTTGTTGGTTTATCACAGTTTAATATAAAATAGCTATTCAACTTATTATGGCTGTAAAATTCCAAATTAAAATGAGTCCAGACTATTTAATTTGATTTTCTGCACTTTCTACCAGCCAAAGAGCCTGGTTTTATGAAATACTGGACTTTTATTTAGTTCTGCTTAGCATTAGCCTAATTATTACACATACAGTATTTTTTGTTAAAGTTAAATGCGAATGTGTATTCTAGTTTGTCGGCTTGTGTGCAGCTATTTTTTTCATTTCTAGGGGGGTAATGTAATGGTTTTTGCTTGACAGAGAATTTTAATTTGTGCTCTGTTCGGGCGCAATAGCCGCAGGTGCTTCTGCTCACTGCCTCCTGAGGTGGCAAGCAGAAATGTGCGATAAGTTTGTGGTTTTGGCGCCATAACCAGGACTTTAGATGGAGTTTAACCGTTTTATGCTGACTAAACCCAGTCTAATTGGGTGAGACCAGCACAATAATTAATGGGCGTGCGCCCATTAATTAGCATGGCTAAAAAATCAAATGAGTGCTCCATCAGGCGCCCAGCACAGACAGCCCCTAGCACTAACAATTGAATCACCCCCTTTGTTTTTGTGTTTTGCAGGTTTTTTTTTTTTTTTGTGACCTTTTTGAGTTGGGTTAAATTTTTTCCTCTTTATTTTGTTTTTGACTGTTTCCAGATTTACCTGTCATTAAAAGGAAAGTGCAGTGTTCTGTAACCTCCATTACTTTTTCTCAGGCTGAGTGGGGATCGTCGGCAGCGGAGAGAGTCACGCCAGGAAAGCGACGCTGAGGAGGAGGATGATAAAAAAGTACGTTAGGTTTCCTTGGGAGTGTGTAAACATTTAAATGTAAACATTTAAGCTAAGCGTTTTAATTAATGTGCTTTTTTTTTTTTCACGCAGCCAGCGTTGCAGTCCTCAGTTGTTGCTACCTCCAAGGAACGTACACGCCGAGATCTTATACAGGATCAGAACATGGATGAAAAAGGAAAGCAAAGGTAATTTCTCCCCATACTGACATATGATGGTGAGTGCATTGTCTAAATGCAGAGTTCACTAGTATTGATGCATTATGTACAGTGTAACAGATTTATAAATCACTGTGCCGGGATAGCTCACGATTAAACACTCATTATAAAGGCTCATATTATAAGAGATCCATACTAGACACTGTCATTCAGACCATGGGCCCTTTTATTAGAAGCAGTGGTCAATAATTGTCTATTCTGAATGCAAATATTGGAGGGGTGGGAGGGATTCAATTGTCTTTGGGGTGCTCTAAGTAATGAAAGTCTGACAAGCAAGTAGATTGTTGCTCAGACCAGGCACGAATTTTGCGGGTGCCCACATTTCTGCTCTCAGCCTCCTGATGTGGCAAGCTCAAATGTGCAAAAAAGTCAGTCTTTTTGGTGCCCAAACGGAATGTGCGAAAAAGTCGGTCTTTTTGGTGCCCAAACGGCTTGTTTATTGTATCAAGGGGCTGAATTTAATTCAATGCGATGATGAATAGCCGTGGGAGGGACCTCCCGCAGCTGTTCAATACACCGTGCTGTTTGCCTGGTCAGGATTTGGTTAAGTCAGCGAATGCCGGTTCTTGCGACTTAACCTGGGTATTTAGTCACGAGAACCGGCATTCTCTGACTAAAGTACCTGCCGCACGGCTGTTAGCACTGCGCTAAGCCGGCAAACAGCTGTGCGCCCGCAACTTTTGTCGGATTTCTCCTCGCACACCCAGGGGGGTGCGAGAATAAATCCTTTGGCCCGCCCAAACAGCGTGGTGTATTGGATAGCTGTGGGGAGCTCCCTCCTGCAGCTATTCATCTTCGCATTGAATTGAATTTGGCCCAGTGAAACTTATTGATCCCCCTCATAACTATACAAATACTTCCAGGGTTTATCAAGTCCATCCAACAGAGCATACTTTGAGGCCTTCTGGGAGCAAGTGGCCTAATCAGTACCCCACTTAAATAGAATGATTAACCAATAACTAAGTCAATCTGATGCATTGAGAATCTTTGATCCCTATCGCTAATAAACAGTTGAATGAGCACAGGTAAAATGCAGGATAAGGCATTGACTGAAAACGTTGCACGTATGTTTCTTTTGGAACTTTCTGTGCTATCCTAAAAGTGTACAGCCTTGTTGTAGTCAGTAATATATTATCCCTTTAACAAGGCTTACAAAACACTTGCATGGGCGTTCCATCACTTTTCATGTTTACTCTTCCTTAGATTCCTGCAATTTATCACGCTTTGCAAATCAGTCTAACTGTTCATATGTTACTTAAGCTTTAATACATTGTTTCTTCCCCCTTTCCTCTGTAGAAATCGGCGTATATTTGGCCTGTTGATGGGTACCCTTCAGAAGTTTAAGCAAGAATCAAATGTTGCTACAGAAAGAGTAAGTTATTTAAACTATCTGCACTATCCCTTCTATTTTTGCTTTGTGTTTGTCAAATAGAAATATTCAGATGAATGTGCAAATTCCTCTTTCAGACACATTACTAGCTTCTGTTTCATAGTTTGCTATTAGCATTTATCATCTTTACTCTTTGAGTTCTAATGCTTATTTCCTCTCAAAGGGCTTTAAACTAGTTTGTCCCTGAATTGATATTTGTAAGTGGCCCATATACAACTTCCATTAAGTTTAATATCTGCTCAGATTTTAGATATCTTCCTGAAGTTTATTAGATGGTAGATAAGAGAAGTTGCCTGATTCGCAAGTATTCTGTAGGGTAAAGCTGGGCCTATCAGATTTATCCAGCTAGATCTTAATCATTCTTCACTATCTTGGGCGATTGGCTACTATAATTGTTTATTTTGGAGAAGTAATTATGTATGATGTATTGCTAAATACCTTTATACTACAGACCATCTCATTGGGAAATAGTTAATTTTATAGTCATATTTTCTGCTGACGCAAACTGCGTTCCATTTAAAATGATCCTAGTGACCAGAAAAATGTCATGGTCTACTTTCAGCTAAAGAGGCGGCAAGAAATTGAGCAGAAGCTTGAAGTGCAGGCAGAAGAAGAGAAGAAACAGGTGGAAAACGAGCGGCGAGAACTATTTGAGGAAAGACGTGCCAAACAAACAGAGCTGCGACTGTTGGAGCAGAAAGTAGAGCTGGCACACTTGGTGAGTAGCTGTATCTACGCTGAACATTTGCAGCGCAACTTGTGGCGTTTCTAATGTGTTATGTACCTCCATTCTAGCAAGAAGAGTGGAATGAACACAATGTCAAAATTATCAAGTATATAAGGACCAAAACAAGACCCCATCTGTTTTACACACCTGGCAGGATGTCCCCACCAACTCAAAAGTTGTTAGAGGATTCACAGAAAAAGATGAATAGTAAGTTACTTTGTACAACGTTATCTATGTGCTTTTCTAAAGCCAAAATAAGTTACTCAGTCGTTGTAACCTTGCCGTCTGTATTGAGGCATGAAGGTGGAGAAAGTCTGGGGTTTGGCTGCCAATTCTCTAGGACAGTGGTTCTTAGCCAAGTTTTCCAGCAGGTATTGAGGATTTCTGTCTGTGGAAGCAGGTGAGATAATTACTGACCAAGCAAAATAGATGCACTCACCTGTGCACGATGAAAGAAATCCACAAAACATGACCTGTTGGTGCTTGGGCTGGAGTTGAGAACCCCTGCACTAGAACACAATTTTCATCCATGTCGGTGGGTAGCTTTTCTCTGGTACGACCACTTAGGGGTCAATCCAAGTCATAGCGAGTTTGCATCTGCCAGTTTGTCTCCTGAAACTCACACACTTCGCATAAATGCTCGCTCCTGAGAATCATGCAATCCAATTAGAAATGGCAACTCGCACTAGTCTTAAGGCGCATACACACTTAACGATTGGCTCCATGAGCCATATCGTTAAGTGTTTGCCGGGCTCAATGTCGTCTAACGACATCGAGCTTATACACTGAACGATATCGTTCAGTCGCATCACCAGCAGTATCCCTGAACGTGCACAACCTGACTATCGACAGGTTGGCCTGCATGTTCAGGCAATGAAAGATATTAACGATTTGCGGGAGCTCGCATCATTAACAATATACCCTGGACGATATTGTGAACGATTGAACTAAATCGTTCACGTTATCGGCCAGTGTGTACACAGCATAAGCGATGGTGTGCGAATTCCGTACAGCATGCTACTTGGAAGAAGTGGATGAACAAGTGGGGAGGGTATCCTGGACCCCCCAAAAATGTATAATTTCATTAGCAGGACCCTATAGGAAGCTGTTAGTAGGCATAAAGAAAGTACTGGAGGTTTTTGAATGTCAAATGGCTGATTTATGCATTTATAAAAATTATAAAAGACAAACTTAATCATTTAACGGATTAAATGAGAAATGCTTAAAAAAAAAAATAGGAAAGGGTGATTTTTGGAGTATTTTAAGGCCACTACGGGTGTTTTTTTTTTTTTTTTTTTTTAATCTAAATTTTTTATTAAAAAAAAAAAAAGCTATCTTACCATTAGAATAATGTAATTAAATTTGGTGTGCCTAAACGAACGATAAAGTTGTTTTTAGGGTAATTTAAAGCCATTTTTTTAAATTTATTTTTTAGCACCCAAAAATGACATGTAATTAATAAGCTAATTGAAAACTTCTAAATGTCTAATCATTAGGGGGTTAGTCTAAGGGGTTATGCACTGTACCGACATTTTTACCTTTTAAAATAAAGTTTTTCCCTACCATCTCACTCCCTCGGGGAGATGCGCACCCAAAAAAAGAGCTTTAAAATTTGCCCTGGAAACAGCTCACACAAGCCAGCTCCGCACCTAATTGGATTGCCCCCTTAGAATTATTCTAGCCGCTTGTTTCGCAACCATGTTTTGGTTTCACATGTATCCTTTGTTGCTTGTTGTCATGGGTGGTGGTTCGTATATTTTCTGCAAACTTTTAGAATTTTGTAAACCAGTTAACTTCTATTCTATTTTTTTCCCACTACAGGTATATTTGAAAGTAGACGCGTTGAATTTGCAGAACAATTAAATAAAATGGAAGCTAGGCCTAGGCGCCATTCCATGAAAGAGCGAGATCAAGAAAAGAAGCACGAAGATGAAAATGAAGAACAGAAGGAGGATCGAGAAGATGGTAAGGTGGCTCGGCATGAGAGAGAGGAGGAGACAGGTAACCTGCCTAATGACATAGAGATGGAGGACACCTTTGAGGAAGAGAAAGATGTGAGTGTTAGTTTAACAGACCTAGAAGTGGTGCAGGAGAGTAGACTTATAGAAGATGTTGAAGACTCTAAGGCTGAGGAAAAGATAGAAGAAGAAGGTAGAGTAGAGGTGGAGGAGCCCCAGGTCAGTAAGTGGGAAGACCAGGAAGCTGAGGTTGAGGAGGATGTAAAGGAAGATGAGGAGAGGAAAGATAGTGTAGATGAGGATCAGCCACAGGCAATGGATACCAGTCAGCCAATTGTCTTTGAATTGGCAGATGACATAAACCATAGTAAGGAAGTGGAGAGTGAGGAGAGAGCCTTTGATCAGTCTGAAAATAAATTTGACGAGTCAGATCAAAAGAGTGAACCAGATCCTGACCTAGAAACTGAATCCACAGAAAGACAAGAAAAGGAACGATTGACGGAACTGATGTTCCATCCACCAACTAATTACGAGCCTCAGACAAGGCTGGAAACACACTATCGTGTGGAAGAGCAGCAGGTGATGGAAAAAGAGGAGACTGTAGTAGTAGCTGCTTCTGAGGCCCAACTAGTTCAGGTCCAGATGTTCTCCTCAGAACTGCAAGTGAAAAGGGGCAATAGGGGAAGAACTAAGAACAAAGTGGGCAAGAGCCGTAGTAGCAGCAGCAGTTCTAGCAGTAGTTCCAGCTCGAGCAGCAGTGGAAGTAGTTCTAGCAGCAGCAGTCACAGCAGTTCAAGCAGCAGTAGCAGCAGCAGTGGGAGCAGCAGCAGGGACAGCAGTAGCAGCAGCAGTAGTAGTAGCAGTGAAAGTCGCAGCCGCAGTAGAAATAGAGGGCATGTCCGAGATGAAAAACGCAGGAGAAGTGTGGAGCGAAAGCGAAGAGATGCGTCGGGCGTAGAAAGGAGTCACAAGTCTTCGAAAATCAGTAGCAGAGACTCCAAAGGATCCAAGGACAAAGGCTCTTCCAGGTCTGACCGGAAGAGAACAGTTTCGGAAGGTAGCCGGTCAGGCAAAAGATCATCAAGAAATGAGCGAGATCGTAAATCAGACAGGAAGGATAAAAGGCGTTGACAAATGAATGGTCTGTGGACTGTAGATGAACATGGTGCTGCCTTAACAATAGTGTGGTACTAATTGTTTAGGAAAGCACAATTTTTTTTTTTTGTTTTTTTTCCTTTTACTTTTTGCATTATTTTCTAATTTGGTAATTTAACAGATGTAAGCTCAAAGATCTTCAAATAAAACTGTAAATTTAATTTTTTCCCCCTTATCTTTGCCTCATTTATTTGCTAGCCTGTGCTTTAATACTTTAATATGACCACACCATATACGTTAATTAGGAGAAATAGATTTCTTAAAGAATCCATTTATAGCTAAACTAGAGTACCATTTTGGATCCCAGTAGATAATTAACACTTCTCACTATGGCCATAAATGCCAGCATCTTTGCGTTATCCTTTGCATTTTACTGTGTTTTTTGTTTTTTTATAAATGACTGAAAGCTAGCCTTTTATGCGATACATTTTTAGAACCACCGTAGTATCCCATCCTTGCCTCTATGGTATACAGTTTTTAATTTCCCCACAATTTCCTTTTTTTTTTTTCGTTTTCGTTTTACCCCGACTTATTACTTTTAAGGGTCAACATAAGGAAATGCTGTTAATGTTGAGCACTTATTCTGGTTCTGGATTGAGCAGCATCTCAGGGTGACAATGTACTTAGATAAGAAAATGAAAGGTGTATGTACAGATCTCTTTGGTTTTTATTTTAGTAAAGTCTGTTTGGAATATGGTAAAATAGTCTCTAGTACTTGGCATAGCCAAATTATTTTGTCACCATTGTATGTTTTAAAATTTTGTAAGACTGGTTACAATTGTTGAGCTGTTATGTGCAAATAAATAATTTTTGACTAGCATTGGGCTATTTCTATTTGTCAGAGACCTGTTTTGTACAGGTTTCATTTAACTATTATGAAATGTATAATTTAAATCTCTAACTCTATGCTGTGACTTGCAGGGTAGCCCACATTGTAACTAGCGCTGACCTAGATCATTTCAGTAGGTACTGTAGCTAGTCTTTAGCCTTTATAGTCCAGTCGTATGGGTACACAGCTGACCAGCTTGCCTACTGAAATGTGTGAATTAAATTATCTAGATCAGCACTAGTTACACTGTGGGCTACTCTGTCAATAAGGGTCGCTCCTAATGGGTGGGAATTGGGTCCCGCAAGCCTTTCTCGCTGCAAACTCATACCTTGTATTGCGATTCAATTCCAAACGCGCATTGCTTTTACTGAGTAAACTTCCGTTTTTTTTTTTTCGTGCACACCCCACTGAGCAGGTAAAAAGGTAAAGAAACTATTTTAAGGTGCAAATGTCTGTACTTGGTGCATAAACTCTGGCACTCCCCTCCTAATGTATAGTCATGCACTTGGAGTGGTTTAAATAGAATACTTTGGTCAATAAACACATGTTCATGTGAATTTATCTGAAAAGCTCAATAATAGGTTGTCAGAGGTTCCCAAATGCGATCTTCAAGGCACCCAACAGTTCAAGTTTTAGAGAGATCCATGGTTGAGTAGTTAAATCAAATTGACTGGCGTATTAAGTCACCCGTGGCCAAGCATGGATATCCTTAAAACCTGGACTGTTATGGTGCTTTGAGGACAGTTTGGTAACTTCTGGGTTAAATAATGTGGGACAGGTATGTGGAGGTGTACATGATGTTGGGCTTGTATGTGAAGGTGTACATGTGGGACAGGTATCTGGAGGTGTACATGATGTGGGACAAGTATTTAGGGTGTTGCATTGATGGGAGAGTGGTTTTAGAATTTGCAGTTGGAGCTAAAAAGCTTTTTTCTCCTTCATCCACTAGGGGACACTGGAGTTCAAGACAGTGGGGTATAGACGGTGGTAGAGCAGAGCCTGGCACTTTAAATAATTCGGAAGTGTGACTGTCTCCTCCCCCTCTATGCCCCATCAGCCCCAGTTTTTAGAATGTGCCCGAGAGAGCCGGTAGCACATCAGGCTGTCTCCAGCCTTTTTTCATATTTTTTAATGTTTATTTAACAAGCATTGAGGACAGGCAGGCTGCTTACTGTGGCAGTCTGCCTGCTACGGGGGAGCCGCCGGGAGGGCGCCACACGGCTACTGCAGCCTGTGTCCGGTGACCCTGAGGAGGGGGCAATAACAAATTGAGTCATCGGACTCTGCGAGGCCACCACTGCTGACACCGGCATGTGTCCGGGTTCCTCGCCGCCCCCTCAGCCCAGCATCCCGGCCGCAGCAGTCCGTAAGTATATCCCACCACTCCTGACTAGCTGGAGTGGTGGGCCAAAAACGCTGGGCTCAGGAACAGCGCAGCGGCTGTTGCAGCCTCCTTCCCCCTGTCGGTGAACTGGCGGTGTCGGAGCTGCTTGCGTGACCCGCCGCTGCACTCTGTAGTCGGCGGCCGGGTCTCTGCTGGCCACTGGTGCCCCCTCCTGTTTGATGAGGGGAGAACCGTCTGCAGTGGGTCACTGTGAGTGCCTTTGCGTGGAGTGGTTGTGGCCGCGTCGGGGCTTGTGCCGTGGAGGCTCCGGCGACTGCATTGACGGGCGCGCTTGGACGCCGCTTCGGCGCGGCTGTCTGTGGTCTGGCGGCTGCTTGGCGGCTGTCGGTTGTCGCTACGCCAGGGCTTGCGCAAGCGCCGGCGCCGGGTTGGTCTCCCGCGTGGCTGTTGTGGGCGCGCTTGGACAGCCATGTTCTCCCTCTTGTGGAGGAGGAGACTCTGCACCGCTGATCATGAAGCGCTGACAGGCCGTCGAGCGCGCAGTAGCCCTCCCAAAATGAAGATGGAGGTGTAGCGCCAAATGCCTGCCATTAGCGGGAACTGTAACGAAGTTAGCGCTATTCCCCGCGGTGCGGAGGCGTGGCTTAGGTCCGGCGGCCATTACTACTCCTGGGGAGCAGGTGCCGCAATTGCTTCTAAGCCGCTCGCTTAGTTGGCGCGCAGTACAGCGCAGGTTTACACTCTTGGCAGTGCAGAGAGAGGTTTGGGCCCCTGTAGAGGCTACACCCACTGTAACCTTAAATACCAATTCCGCTACTGCAGCTAGTACAAGGTAGCCTAATGTAATATGACATGCCTACATGGGCAAGTATGTGTTTATACATGTATGTATATGCGGGGCCTTCCTGCATGTGTATGTATTTGTGTGTGGGTATGTATTTGTGTGTGTGTATGTATGTATATATATATATATATATATATATATATAATCTGTTATTGCCAGTATTGTCTACTGAATTGATGGTGCAGCGGAATACGCTGTGCAGTGTAGAATCTGTTAAAGGAATAACAAAATGTATATATGTATAACTCCCCTGTGCATAGCAGTAGCATATATGGGCAGCGGCAGAATCTAGATAGAACCTGGTTTGGTCTCTAATAGTATACTGCTGGAATAGATTATGCTGAGGCATACTGAGCGAATTACAAATCTATGCACGCAGTGTAGCAGTCTTCCTGCTTACTGAGTTACGCAGCGGCAAGGTCCATATAGAACTTGAATTGTGGTCAGATTCCACAATGAATTGTTAGAGAGAGCACTGCAAAACAGTCGGACCCATAACTATCCTAACTGCTGCCCTACGTCATTGTGATGTTACTGTGTAGAGGATAGTTATAACCATTTTACGATTGTCTATCTCAAAATGGCTGCAGGAGTCTGTTTGATTAAGTTTTACTCAGTACTCATATTAAAGAGCAGCACCTCTACATATCATGGGTCCTGCCGCCACTATTATAGAGTGAGTGTCCGGGTACCCTGACACTAGCTCAGGGAGGAACATGCCGCAGCCTAATACATAGGCTGTGTCCATGTCACTTACCCTCCGCATGATCTGCCGATTGATCTATATCTGTGTCAAATAGACCTGTATACATCAGTATACTGCACTGAGGTCGTCACTTTGATTCCCACTTTGAAAAAGCGGGTTCAACTGGAGCTCAAATGGCTCACCCGATAAGGCGAGTACACCAGTGACAGAAGGGTCCCAGGATCGAAACCAGTCTGGGACATCACGCTGTTAAAATATCCTGCCCCCTTACGCCGTAGCAGAATGATGGCCACACGCGGCACATGAGCAGTCTCCCTGCGTGGAGGTAAGCCACATGTATGTATATATTTGTATTTTATACATAAGCCCTACTTTAGAACGTACACATGTCTGGAGTGAAGTTTGTCCTTGGCTCAACCAAGGTCTTGGCTCAGTTCATTCCATGGCTCTACCTGTTGCTCATGTTAAATATTATTGTCACCTATTGATCTTGATGTAGGTACGCGTATAGTATCGCTTTTTATCCTTACCGTAAAGGCAGAGGAGGATCTGTTAGCAGTTTTGTCTGATACCTAGCATATTTTAAAAGAAGGATCCTGCGATTGGAGACTGGACTCTCCTGATGCGGTAGTTTGGTACAATAACTACATCCATATACCGTATATATAATATGGTGGCTCTATAGACTAGAGTCATGTTCTGCAGCTTACATTGTGATAATCACAATTCCCTCAGGCATTGCTTCTAGTATGGACCCTATGCATGTCCTGGGGCCTTCTTGTATGTCCACACTTGTATATTGTGGAGCAAACTATAGGACTCTAAGAATGCAAGATGTGCATATATGTATATATAATATAGCATGATAATCTCCTAGTGCAGGAGTCTGACAAGTGTCCTATATTGGTACTAACTCTTCCTTTCAAAGAGATTGCCTTCTCATGCAACTATGGTCTCTGGGTGTACGTGTGGATATATACTGATATATTCACATTCTTTGTATGAATATTTACTAATGATTGGGAAAACCTGTTTTTTAACCCTAAATGGGGTTATCGCTACAGATATATCCTTCTTACTTGGGATAATTAAGGCACTCTATGTCTATGTACAGGTGCCTTTCTCAGTATAGGTTCTAGTACTCAAGATTATTGTTTGTCAATATCTCAATTAAATGAGGCTATAAAGTGGCCCCTAGATACACTTCCTATCAGTACATGGGGAATCCAGGTTCTACACCATCCTCAGGACCTAACTGTTTAAATGACAACAGACTGCAGTTACTGCTCCTGTGCCTGAAGGCCTAGGGCCACCCGCCGAATAGGCAGGGTCAGGCCTGGCTTGATTAGCTGGGTGAGTATCAAGTAAATCCTTGGACCTGCGGTTCAATTTTGAATCCTTCCCGTTGTGATCACTATAACTTTCAAGGGTCACTGGTGGGGATCCATCATCAAATATGTAAAATTTCTGTGTGTATCTTTACCGGTACAAGGTCTTATATAAATCCGCCTTTAACTAATATGCACTTCACCATTATAAGTATGAATGTACTGATACACTAGCAGACCGTATTTGGGGTATATGTATAATCTCTATATGTATACACATCCCTAATGTAACAAGCTCAGGTTTAGAGTCCTGTTGTACAACCTTCTTGTCTCCACTAACAATTTGCTAGTTTTCTACAGTATTTCCTAAGACAACATCGTCAGACTGAAGTCCGTGCTGTAGAGCATTGGTTTTTAGCCCACTGAACTACTCTCTATACCTGACGTGACGGGTTGCTGTGAGAGGGAAAGGGTCAGTGACATTCTACATAGCGTCTAGAGGGATTCTGGTTACTCACAGGTAAGCGGTACCTCACTAATTCCTCAGAAGAGGCTACTATTTCATGCAACCTGGCATTACAAGTCTCCCTTCCGCACCCTAGCTGCAGTCCTAGCAGCCATCCGCTCTCGTAATCAGTTGGCTCTACTACACTTTAGAGCTTTCCTGGTGTGTGGGTGCATAGTTCCAACATTGAGAGTGCTCGCTTCGACAGCACATATTCTAAAGATTGGAACGATACAGAGAAGATTTGCAAGGATGACACGCATTTTCGTGAAGCATTCCATACTTAATTGTCACTTTATTCTACTAGAATTTGTTGGAGTTATAAAGGACTGTAGCACTTCTATGGACTAAGGCACTTCTTTACATTAAAGTGTGCGGTCATTATGTTCTGCACTGGGAGCCTGGTTCCTGTTCAGTATCTTTGGATATTTTCATCACACTGAAAGGTATCTGATGGGTACCTTTATGGTTGTCCTAGTAGCCTTGCTGTATGGGATGCTTCCATATATATTGGTAGCTCTCCCTGGGTGGCTGTTGCATCCGTGCTTTTTAACTGCCAGGGTTTCCGGGTTGTTTTTCATACTATGTTCGGGCCAGCAGTTTGTACTGACTACGCACTTCCATCATGAGGGACGTTGTCTGTTGTTTGGGGTCGTTGCTGTGGTTTTCTTTTCAGGCCGGCACAGGGCGTGTGCCGTATAGTCCCCGCCTGAGGTGCCCCATACACGAGTTTGAGACCCGCCCCAAGCTGTAGTGACGTCTCTATAGGCAGGCAACTGATGAGCTGCCAGACACTCTGCCAGTGGTCTGGTATGGGGATTTATAACTGCAGGGTTTCCGTTGCTGTTTGATCTTTCTGTTCAGAGTGGTGGTACTGCTGTCTGACCCTCTGAAAGAATTGAGACCACAATTCCTTTAAAAGCCGCCTCTGCCTCATACCCAGTGGGATCTCTATTTGTTGGAGACTTCCTTCTGCTGGTTGACAACCTTGTAGTAGTTGGGCCTCGAGAATGGTCCAGGGCGACTGTTCGGTCTTGACTTTTTCCTCCCTGTATACTCTTGTTAGGAGTCTGTGGCAGGATCAGCTCTGTATCTGTAAATTGGTATTATTATACGTATATCTATATGTATTCTGTCCAGCACTGCTGGAGGTCTGCTGTCGGCGACTGATACAGCTTCCTATGTTCGACTATGGTTCGGACTTGGTCTGTTTTCAGCTGGGTTTACGCTGTTTTAGATGTTTTCATCTGCGGGTGTTCTTTCGCTAGCTGTTGTTCCATTCGCATTACGCTGTAAGTTGTGGAATTTCTGTGGCTGTTTAGCAAGGAGTTTTGATTGTCTCCTCTGCTCTGCGACACTTGATCCTCGGCTCTTGCCTTTCCATTGGGCCTACGGTTCTTGGCGATCCTGGTTTTCGGTTTTGCCAAAGGGTCTGCAAGTCCTCCGCGCTTCCCACCCGGGAGGTTGGCTTTGGGACGTCCCCACTGTCTTGAACTCCAGTGTCCCCTAGTGGATGAAGGAGAAAACAGGATTTTGGTACTTACCGATAAATCTCTTTCTCCGATTCCACAGGGGACACTGCACGCCCGCCCAGCGCTGCGTACCTGCTGTGTTTCGTTCCTTATATGGTTGTGTGACTACATGTGTTCCCTGCAGTGGGTTCCTCGGTTCTCCTTCAGTCGGTCTTGTTCCGTTCTGTGGTCTTCTCCTTCTCCTCGTTTTCCTGTTGTCCTCCGTCTCTTCTCGGGCTCAGTTCCTAAACTGCGGCTGATGGGGCATAGAGGGGGAGGAGCCAGTCACACTTCTGAATTATTTAAAGTGCCAGGCTCTGCTCTACCACCGTCTATACCCCACTGTCTTGAACTCCAGTGTCCCCTGTGGAATCGGAGAAAGGGATTTATCGGTAAGTACCAAAATCCTGTTTTCCCCACGTTTTTACAAAATGGTAATAAAACACTGAAAATCTCTAAAAGTAAGTAAATAAAAAAAATTCTGTACTTAAATTTTATTTTTCCACCATTAATAAAGTACAAAAAACAGCCATTTAAGAACCTCCAGTACTTTCCTTATGGCCACTCATAGCCATCTATATGGTCCTGCTATCTCAGTTGTCGCATTTTTTTTGTGGTCCAGGATGGCATCCCTTCTTTTTCATGCACTTTTGGGGGACAGCAGCGCAACATCGCCACAAGTAACATTTCTAATTGAATCTTGCATTTCTGTAGTGCACGCATTTACGCAGTGTGTTCGGGTTTCATGATACAAACTCGTTCCTAATTGAATTGACTCCGTAGCTTAGAGTTAAAAGAATGATGTGTTGAATAACTGAACTCTACATACCAAATAAATGGTGAACAGCGAATGTTGTATAAATGCTGTGATAAAACCACCGTTCAGTTTGGAGAAAAAAAAAAGCGACCACTATATAGAGCCCCACGGTATTAGACCTCTCGATGCTCAGAGTTGCACAGAATGAGTCAGTTATAAAAGCATTCCTAATAAAGACTACCGAAAAATACTTAACCGTTAAAGGTTGATACAGGTATATGCCATAACCTCTTTTGTGTAAACATTACCCTAACCAGCTCAAACCAACAATGGCTAATGGATCTTAATTGATCTTGTCAACAAATTCTAAATCGTTGTATAGTCACAAATGTATTAGGGTAACGGTAGGTGGGCAATAGTTTAATGCCGCGATAACTGCCACAATACAGTATGTTATGGGATTAACTGTTATACGTGGCTAATTATTCTCTGCCACAGATGATAATATTGGAGGTGTACACTGAGAATTCTCCAACTGACTAATTATAAAAAGTCAATATAAAAAATATCAAACCTAAAGAAACACATGAGAACCCAGCCCCACATTAAGAGGAGCTACCTACAAACCTCTCTGGATCTTGATTTCTGTGATACCTAATGCATTCAATGGCAGTCAAATGACAACATCCATACATAAAGGTGATCTACAAGGGAAAATAATAAACAATAGAAATAGCATTCCCACATACTTGTTAGTATTCCCCAAAGGCTGTGTATAATCACTATTCTTTTGTCTTCAGGTGATTTGTGTTAGGTACTGAAGACCAGAGGTATACCAGTTAGTTGTACGATCAAATAAAAAGAAAATATACTAGAAATATCATCCCCATAAGATGTATAGTGATCTTAGATTAATTCTCACTTATACTTATTAAACATGTTTCATGTGAACATATACCTTATGTATATTAATAATTTAAGTACCTGGCGTTGCCCGGGTTTAAATCTTCAAGTTATTAAGTTATCAATGAGTTGTATGTAACTGTCAACATTTTTACAAATAATTAGCAGCTATTCCAACACTCCCATGAGGAATGTTCTACTCGGCGCACTCCGCTGTGAGATCCGAACGGGACCCCAATCACTCAATTAGGCATCACACCAATTACCACCCCTGTGAAGTTTTTATCCAAATCCATCCAGTGAAAGTCCCAGAACAGGCTTCATGGGTCAAAGTTTGCCCAGCATACACCAACGGGAGTACCAGTTAGAGAACACTAAGGGGTATATTTACTAAAGTGAGAGTTTTTAGAAGTGAAGATGTTGCCCATAGCAACCAATCAGATTCTACTAAACATTGGCAACATCTACAGTTCTAAAAACACTCTCTTTAGTAAATATACCCCTAAAGGTGCATACACACAACAATTTTTTTTTTTTAACTATCGATAACTATATCGTTCAATTGTTTAAAAATTGTTCACTTTCTACACTTCTTGATGCTCATAAACTCAACCCCACTTCTGACTTACTACGTCAGATTGATTCTACCCGGGGCCAGCTAAATACCCTGCTTTCTCGGAAAGCTGCCTCCATCCTACAAAAACATCAGCAACGCTTCTACGACAAAGCTGACAAGGCTGACTCAATGCTAGCTAGAAAGTTAAGAAAGAAACGTGCCCTGAATTTAATTGATAAAATTCACTCCCAGAGATCTGATTCCGATATTTATGATCCCCTGGCAATTGTTAAAGAATTTAGACAGTTCTATACCTCATTATATAATCTTCCGTCCCCTTCTCAAGACACCCCTCCCCGATATGCTGACCTGGAGGCATACCTAGCTGACACCCCTCTCCCTAAGCTGTCCCAGCCTCATCTTTCCTCTTTAAATGCTGACATTACGCAGGACGAAGTATGGGCAGCCATCAAATCCATCAAAGACTCCTCTGCCCCTGGCCCCGACGGTTTCTCGGCTCAATACTGCAAAAAAATTTGCCGAAGACTTAACTCCCCATTTAACAGACTTCTTTAATAAAGTATTGTGGTGCATCATTCGACTCCGTTACGACTCAAGCAAATATTGTGGTAATACCAAAACTCGGGAAAGACCCCTCACTTTGCTCTAGTTATCGCCCTATCTCTCTACTCAATGTGGACATAAAACTGTATGCTAAAATTTTGGCCACTAGATTAAATCCCCTTCTGCCATCCCTAATTCACCCTGACCAGGTGGGTTTTGTCCCCGGACTCCAAGCCCCGGACAATTTTAGGAGAACTATCGACTTAATACACACCATTCATGAGGTCAGAACTTACTCATTACTGATGTCATTAGATGCCGAGAAGGCCTTCGACCGCATCTCATGGCCATTCATGTTTGGTGTCCTTGGGTCGATGGGCTTCTCTGGCAAATTTCTTCAAGGTCTCTCGGCCTTATATCGCTCTCCCTCAGCCACCATCTCTGCTAATGGCTCTACTTCAACCCCATTCAGTATATCTAATGGCACCCGTCAGGGCAGTCCCCTCTCACCACTTATTTTTGCCCTTATAATAGAACCCCTGGCTGCTAGAATTCGTGCAAACTCAGATATATCCGGAGTGTTGGTCGGGTCCACGGAACACAAATTAGCTTTATATGCGGATGACATCCTGTTGTCCATTTCGCGCCCGCTCACTTCGCTTCCCCCTACTTTGACTGAACTTGAAATTTATAGTTATTTTTCGGGTTATAAAATTAACTTGGATAAAACGGAAGTCCTTGACTTTTATCTTCCACAAAATGATAAAACCTTCTTGGAACAACTCTTTCCATTTAAATGGCACCTCCAAAAAATTAAACATCTGGATATTTTTATAACTAAACGTTACCATCAACTCTTCCAAGCCAACTTTTTTCCCCGCACTCTCTCCCAAATCAAATTAGACCTTGCTTCGTGGTCCCGTCACTTCATCTCCTGGATAGGTCGTATTAATACGATTAAAATGAATATTTTTCCTAGACCTCTATCTTTTCCAGTCCCTCCCTATACATGTTCCCCCTTACGTTTTCAAATTTCTCCAATCCCAGACAACTAAATTTATCTGGTCAGGAAAGCCACCACGGGTACGTCTCCGAACTCTCCAGAGATCATCTCGGGCTGGAGGTTTGGGTATTCCTAATTTTAAATACTACTACTTCTCTGCTCAACTCGCTCAATGTATTTTATGGAACAGCTCTGATAGAATTTGGGTCCAGATTGAGACGGAGGCTTTGGGACTGCTTTCCCCTGCTTCCCTCCTATGGCTCCCTAGAGCTCGTCGTCCTAAAAGAGTGCGTGACCATCTTATTATCTCTCACTGTCATTATGGGATATAGTTACTCGGAAATTTGGTCTCTCGCCATTTCCCTCTCCAATCATCCCACTATTTAACTCCTCAGAATTCCCTCCTGGTATGACTCCTTTAGCATTTCTTCCTTGGCTAACGGCTGGTATCAGATACATCAATAATTTGACCCGTGACACTTCCTTTCCCTCATTTGCTGAACTCCAATCTAAATTTCATGTCCCCTCCAAACATTTTTACCAATACCTACAACTCCGGAACTTCCATAACAAGGTTAAACAGTCTATCCCACCGTCCGCTAACTCCTACGGAGATGTTGTGTTTACGTTACTCCTCCACTGCTGGCCTGATATCGGCTCTATATACAGAGATCTCTACACCTTTAGAAGGGGTTTGCGATTCCTGGGCGTGTCAGCGTGGAGACAGGGAGGTGACCACAAGTGACCGCAGTTTCATGGGCGTGTTATGTGAGCGTCTGGGAATGCTGTTGTGTTCCCAATCGCATATCCAATACAGAGGCCATGTTTAGTTGGATCAGAGAAGAGTAGCTGGAGTACACCCTAGTCTACTTCAAATGTCGATGGTATGACCGATGAAGCATTGTTGTTGGAGTGTTTACGATCTCCATTGCAAATGCACAAGGCACGCAGCCTGAAAGTGAGTGACTCGCCGCTCGTACACCCCATCGCACAGTGGAGCACAAAGGGAAGGCTGAGATTAGCATTTGCATATTCCCACAACTGCTATTGTGAGTGTCTGAATTAACAACCATCTTTGAATCAGGCCCTTAGTTCCTCTTCTGGCAAGATCAACGGTGTAAGGTATTAAGGTAAATAAAGGTTTAGCGTGCTGGACACACCCTTCTAACCAGTTTGTATATTAATACTGTTAAAGGCCTATGATTATGTCTACATGTGTATGTATTGTATAACCCTGTTCTTGTAAATCACACTTGCCGACTTTTAGTTGCATCTCTGGGAGAAGCCCAGAGAGGAAATGCAGCTGACTATTTTGGGGGTGGGGCCAATATCTTCCTGTCATTACTGTTACTTTATCCCCACCCCCAAAATAAATATATATATATATATATATATATATATATATATAATGTATTCTCTTCCCACCCTGCCCACTTCACTAGACTGTGAGCAGGATGTGGGGGACTACCCCAAGAATCGGGAGTCTCGCACTACTTCCGGGAGCGTAGACAAGTACGTCTTACATATACTGTATATTGCAATATACCCTTTTGCTGTAGCAGATATGCATCTATTTGCAGCCAGTAGATGTCTTGCTTTGTGCGAGTGAATAGACGCAGATGTAAGATTATATGCAACAGACACTGGTATCCTCATTTGGTCCAATCTGCAAAAGCTACACTACAGATGGGTTTAAGCCAGTGGGTGGTACTGCATGTGGCAAAATTAGGGATGTTATGCATTGCGAATAAAAGTTTAGACTGGAACCCCCCCCCCTGCTGACCCGCTTATATATGAATGTGTGCACTAATATGGTTTTAGGCCTATGTGTATGACATTGTGTGCATTCTTAAATGTGGCCAGGCTTGTTTGCCAGCACTTTGTAGGCTGGACGTGCTGGTATGTATATGTTCTGGACAGACGTGCTGGAGCCAATTCACCAGTGGCGACCACGAGGAAGGAAAGGCTGTGACACAGTAAAAGGAAGATGCAGAGGGGCAAGGAGTAGCCACAAGTGAATTGTGAAGGCTGTTGGAAGAGATTGAGCTTAGGGCCTGATTCAGACCCGGTCGCAAGCGGCCTGATGTTTAGGCACTGCGCATGCGCCGCGTCCGGCGTGCCCGAGCCCAGTCGAGCGACTGAAGTTCAGTCGCTACGAGGCTCACAACAAGATGGGGCGGCTGTCGATGGTGAGTGACAGCTCGCCCTGTTTTGTGGGGGGGGGGTGGCTGGACAAAAGCAGGTGTTCCATTAGGGACTCGTCGCAAGGTCGATTATCGCGATGTTCTCCTGGCTGCTCACACAAGCTGTGGGTGGCCTCCCACAGCTTTGCAAGTGGCCGGAGAAGAAAAAAAATGCCCACAATCCCAGCGTGCGGGCAGCGGCAGCGAGCGCGTCTAAATCAGGCCCTTAGTCCCTACTACATGGGTGAGGGGTGATGAGTATTGCTCAGCAGATTGCTCATCAAAGTGACTGAGACAAAGACACTGGTGAGTTATATACAGTATAGAAATGTATAATTTGCAGTGGTGACTTGGGAGTTGTGTGAAAATTGCGATCTTGCAGAGATTGCAGCGCTGTTACTCTTAAGCCCAATGCACTGGGACAGAGTCAGCCAGTGAGATGGAAGGTAGTGATTCAGAAAGAGCAGCAGAAGACGATGTGATGCACTGAGGTAGCAGAACAGATGCATGTAGTGCACCCAGACTCAAGGATACCAGTGACACTGTCTCTTTGCTAATGAAGCTCCCGGCAATCATGTAACCGGCCACTACCAAAACAAAAAGAGTCTGTGCCTTGCCGTAACCCCTAGGGGTATCTATCCAGTTACCCACCCCAGTTGATTATGCAAATGCAATGTCAAATAAGGTTCTAGTCTGGGATTTAGAGACAATTCTGCTTTAAATTAGACTTTAACATACTGACACAAATCTGCAGGTATTCAATCTATGATGGCCTTCATGATGGGTCTTCCCCAGGGACCTCTGTAAGGGGATTTGAAATTTACTCCTGGTAGGCTCGCAGCCCTCTGTCTTGCCTACAGATCTAGTGTGCCGATGCAGGAACAAAGAATGGTCGTCAAACCAGGTCTATTACATAAAGAGACTGTGGCTAAGCCAGGAGCTTCGCAAGAAGGAAACATCAAGACAAGTCAGATTAGAACCAAATGGTTATTGGTGCCAAATCAGCAGACGAGGGATGTCAGGAGTAAGCCGAATCAAATATACAAGCAAGTGCATACAGAAAACAATGAATGTTAGAGCACAGGTAGTAAATCTCGTACTTGGTCTGTGCACAAAGCTGCCTCATATAGGCAGAGCAATTGCAAATATGACGCCATGATGAAGTTAGTGGATATGTGACCAACCGATTAAACTGCTGGCTGAGCTACACGGCCTGCTGAAAAGAGGAAGTTGTCAGGAGAGGGTGCCTGACGGTCATAGGTGTGGGGAAGGGTAAATCTGCAAATTTGTAGCTATAAGTGCAGCCTGTATGGGTGGGCAACTGGTAGGGGCTCAGAAACTCCGGGCATCTATTACACTGAAGCGCCCTGACTTGGTCCTTAGGTCCCAGGTGTTGAGTTGCAATTTCAACTTTGGCGGATGGACAAATGAGACATTGTGATGAGGGCCTCATCACAATGTCTCATTTGTTCACTTGCCAAAGTTGAAATTGCAACTCAACACCTAGGACCAAGGGACCAAGTCAGGGCGCTCCAGTGTGTCTGGACTGCAGCACTGACCATGGCATGTAGAAGTGCTTAACAGACATACTGAAGATGATGTGGTGAGAAGTACCCTGCCAGTTACTTCTTGCAAGTGAATAACCACATAAAACAAGACGCAACGGATTTTGGTGTCTTAGAATGGGAAGTTCTGCAACGGCTCAACAACCCTTCTCAATAACTTTTTATTATGTATTGCATTTTATTCATAAGGCACCACAAGTGGTCCACAGCGCCGTACATACAGCAACAGTAGGACAGTACAGGGTACACAGAGCATTACATTACAATATAGTAATCAAAACATAAACAGAGCACAAGTTACAGTTAATACCCTTACACACTAGACGATATCTTGAACGATTTGGCCCGTCTCCGATGCATCGGAACGTCAAATCGTTCAAGATATCGTCTAGTGTGTACACACGATGCTGATGCGCTCCTGCGGGTCTGTCGCAATCTCAGATCTTTTGTATATGCAGAAAGACCTGAGGTCGTCTCTAGCGATGCCATGCTGCTGACATTGTGCTAGGTACACATCATCTAATGTGTACCCAGCTTTAGCACCACAATTCTGAGTACACAATACAGCTTGGTAGCAAGGTGAGCGAAGGAGTAATTAGCGAAGGGAGGAGTAGAGCTGCTGGAAGAGACAAACTGCTATGAGTGAGAGGAATTCCGGGCTAAATGGCCAATGAGAAGGTGAAGGCTGAAGTTGAAGTACTAGAGAAGAGGGCGGTGGGAACAGAAGGAACTTACAATCTAGGGGAGATAGACAGATGACATGAGGTGTGAGCATGTAGTGTTCAAACTTAGGCCGAAGAGTATATGTGTATATAGTATAATGTACTGTATTTTACAATATAACCCTATATACAGTCAGGTGCATAAATATTGGGACATTGACAGAATTTTTATATTTTGGCATCTATTCACCACCACAATGGCTTTGAAATGAAACAAACAAGATGTGCTTTAACTGCAGACTTTCACATTTAATTTGAGGGTAATTACATCCAAATCAGGTGAACGGTGTAGGAATTACAACGGTTTCTATATGTGCCTCCTACTTTTTAAGGGGCCAAAAGTAATGGGACAAACGAAACAATCCTAAATCTAACTTTCACTTTTTAATACTTTGTTGCAAATCCTTTGCAGGCAATTACAGCCTGAAGTCTGGAACGCATAGACATCACCAGACGCTGGGTTTCATCCCTGGTGATGCTCTGCCAGGCCTCTACTGCAAATGTCTTCAGTTCCTGCTTGTTCTTGGGGCATTTTCCCTTCAGTTTTATCTTCATCAAGTGAAATGCATGCTCAATCGGATTCAGGTCAGGGGATTGACTTGGCCATTGCATAACATTCCACTTTTTAGCCTTAATAAACTCTTTGGTTGCTTTTGCAGTATGCTTCGGGTCATTGTCCATCTGCACTGTGAAGCGCCGTCCAATGAGTTCTGAAGCATTTGACTGAATATGAGCATATAATATTGCCCGAAACACTTCAGAATTCATTCTGTTGCTTTTGTCAGCAGTCACATCATCAATAAATACAAGGGAACCAGTTCCATTGGCAGCCATACATGCCCACGCCATGACACTACCACCACCATGCTTCACTGATGAGGTGGTATGTTTTGGATCATGAGTAGTTCCTATCCTTCTCCATACTCTTCTCTTCCCATCACTCTGGTACAAGTTGATCTTTGTCTCATCTGTCCATAGGATGTTGTTCCAGAACTGTAATGGCTTTTTTAGATGTTGTTTGGCAAACTCTAATCTGGTCTTCCTGTTTTTGTGGCTCACCAATGGTTTCCATCTTGTGGTGAACCCTCTATATTCACTCTTGTGAAGTCTTCTCTTGACTATTGACTTTGACACATATACACCTACCTCCTGGAGAGTGTTCTTGATTTGGCCAACTGTGGTGAAGGGGTTTTTCTTCACCATGGAAATAATTCTTCTCTCATCCACCACAGTTGTTTTCCGTGGTCTTCCGGGTATTTTGGTGTTGCTGAGCTCTCCAGTGCGTTCTTTCTTTTTAAGAATGTTCCAAACAGTTGATTTGGCCACACCTAATGTTTTTCCTATCTCTCTGATGGGTTTGTTTTGATTTCTCAGCCTAATATAGCTTGCTTCACTGATAGTGACAGCTCTTTGGATCTCATATTGAGAGTCGACAGCAACTGATTCCAAATGCAAATGTCACACCTAGAATCAACTCCAGACCTTTTACCTGCTTAATTGATAATGAAATAACGAGGGAATAGCCCACACCTGTCCATGAAATAGCTTTTGAGTTGATAGTCCCATTACTTTTGGCCCCTTAAAAAGTGGGAGGTACATATAGAAACCGTAGTAATTCCTACACCAATCACCTGCTTTGGATGTAATTACCCTCAAATTAAATCTGAAAGTCTGCAGTTAAAGCACATCTTGTTTGTTTCATTTCAAAGCCATTGTGGTGGTGAATAGAGGCCAAAATATGAAAATTCTGTCAATGTCCCAATATTTATTGCAATCTGACTGTGTGTGTGTGTGTGTATATATATATATATATATATATATATATATATTTATTTTTTCTTTCTTAATTGTGAGGCGAGGTCATCCACACTGCAAGTCCAATCATATTTCAAGTAAACATTTTGAAAGTCCCATGTATTTTTAAATGAAAACTACATGAGAAATTAGGTCTCAGTTTTAGAAATATTTTGATCCGTCCACTCATTTTGTCTCACGCTACCTAGGCCATAAAAAGCACTACCATTTAATTAGGGATGATGCTAAGTACCTATTGCAAACCTCCCAACATTTAATGTTGGCAATCGGGAGAAGTGCTTAGCTACAAGGCTGCACGTACACATTAAAGGGGTCATGACCATCTGTCACAAGGACGAGGTCACACGCGGCGTGACCATCACTCCTGACATACAACATCGCCCCTGAAAATCCAATTTGCAATCTGTGCAGACCACTGATGGTGCAGTAAACAGAACATACATTCCAACCTTATTAGGACAAAGCTGTCCCGATCAGGAAGGAGGGACAAAGTCCTCAATTTTGGACAATTGGGAGGTATGCCTATTGTTTTCTATGCAGATAAAATTAAGGGATGTAAGCAAAAGTTTAAAAAAAGATATCCAAGACATATTTTTTATGTAAAATATTCAATGCATATTGGCTATCAAATATATGCTTCAAAAGATTGTGGAAGCATAAATGTAAATTATATCATTATGATGACCATGACTCAAGTTTAATAAATGCCCTTGAATCCTTAAGCTGCATACACACTAGACGATTTTCATGAACGATATGGACGATAACTATATCGTTCAGTGTGTATGCAGTGAACAACCAACGATGTGTGCTCCCGTGGGTCGTTAACGATGTCTTTTGTCGTCTGTACATGCAGGCCAATCTGACGATATCGTCAAGAATTGCCTGTTCAGAGATGTGGCAGGATGACTTCACTGAAAGATATCATTAAAGGCGGTGTAGTTATGAGACTGGCGGTCGCGATGCCGCTGGTCTTAATATCGACACGGGAGTTACGATAGGCGTCGAAATATCTTAATCCCAACACCGGAACGCCGAAGGATGCCAGCCCGAAAGAGGTAAGTCCGGGGCGCCCTTAGCGTTAGCCGCAGGGGGAGGGTTAAGTTTAGGGAGTGTAGTGGGGTTAGGTTTTTTTTTTTGGGGGGGGTGTTAGGGTTGGGCAACAAAGGGGGAGGGTTAGGTTTAGGTACTAACAGGGAGTGTTAGGCTACAGAAAGGCGTGGGTTAGGGGGAGGGTAAGTATACCTTTTCCGTCGGGATACCAACCAGCGGGATGCCACTGTGTATTTTGACAGGAGGCATCCCGACAGCTGGAATTATATACCCATTCCCTTTAAAGATATCTTTCAGTGTGTACACCCAATATCGTTTGTCCTGCACTTTACTTGTAGCTGTCTGGGCCCTTTCTGTGACACACATAACACTGGGCTGCCTGTAACTGCACTAGAGTTGGACCAAATCTAATTTTCTTAGCTGCTGCTTCCTCCTCCAGAGAACGGTTTCCGGCATGTACATTTTAAAGTTGTTACCTGGACTTGATGAGCCTATCATTGCCAAGGGAACAAAAGAAAAAGGGGGTAGGACTTGAAATATACATATTAGGGAAGGGGAATGAGATTTGCATGGAAAGTAAGGCAGGCATGTTGTTTGGCTTTATACTTATGTAGTCAGTCAACCCATGCTGAGTGAGAGGCTGATAAATCAAGTCTGGAAGCTACCTAGCTATGATGGCATACATCTTCCTGGGAAGTGATAGAGCTAGTTAGTAGCCATTGTGTTGTGAGCAAAAAAAAAAAATGAGACAACAAACTTTCAGCGAATCTGAAATGGGTAGTGCTAGCTGCAGATGCCAGTCAGGGCTTCTCGCTCTATATGGGTTGGGTACAGGACCCCGACGGTCAGAATACCAACAGATTTCTGTAAGTATTCTAACCTTCCCCTCCCACAGCCCCTAGTGCCTAACCTTAATCCTCCCTCTATGTCCACATGGACGGTAGGGAATGACATTGGACAGTAGCTGATGTTAGGGTCCTCTCTGTGAAGGGCATCTAGACACTACCTTAATCCTCCCCCTAACCTCCGCAATCTGTCGGGATGCGCTGTTGGTATTGTGGCCATCGGCATCCTGTGGGGAAGCTCACTACATCCCCTCTCTCTATATTTTTTGGTAACTATGGAGCATTTCACCCATAAAGATGTGCCAATATTTCTGAAATTTGCTCCGCAGGGCACTCTAGTGCCCCAAGTGTTAAAGATATCCATGCTTGAGCACAGGTGAATTCATTCATACTTCAGTCATTTTGATTTAGGATATTAAGCATGGATATCCTTAAAACCTGAACTTTTAGGGTTCCTTAAAGGACAAAATTGGGAAACTGCCATGCAGTTCAGCCATGTACATTTGAACACCTATGTATTGTAATACACGTTGCTTCTTATTACAAGTCATAAGTCAAGAGTCCAGTTATCATTACATGGTTCATCTAAGAACCCTTGAGACTATTTAAATAATAAAAATACATAAAATATGAATAAAACAATCAATTTGAATAAGTCTGCTTTCACTGTCTATCCCCTGAGCTACAGTATGTTAACGTGCCTCGGTTACTAATAGCAACAACGCCAACACCATTTCTATCCAGCTGGCCTTTGTTTTGGCTGACTCTTTCCGGTGTCTATGGTTCCCTACTCTATGGTTATTTCCGGTCGGCGTCCTTTACAGGAGAAAGCGCATGCGCCGTGAGCTCAGCCGTCTCCTAGCAACCAGGAGAGCGACCGTAGCAACCGAAACATGGTAAGTGCCGGTGATCGCGGCGCTGCTGGGTCCCTGTCGGTAAAAAGGCCGGTGTGGGGAGAGAGGGGCATAGGGGGGCAGAGGCCTGCTTCATAGCGCAGGCAGTGCCGGGGACAGGCTCTGGGAGTGGAGGCTGTAAACAACAGAGTGTTGGCACCTCTTACCATATTAAGCCTGGCTCCCAGCGCAGTGCTGCCCATTCTGTGTGATTGTGCCAGGGCACAGAGTACGGCTCAGGAGAGCAACTAAAATACCATGTACTTGAACATATTGCTTGTATGGGTCTGTGGGGAAAGTCTTTCTATATGCTGCATCTGACATTACTAGGGAATATCATTAGATGACACTTACTGGCAGACTGTTTGATATCTATATTCAAATAAAGGAAATAAAATTATATTTGTCACCAAGGAGTGCACTTTGGGGACAATTCAATGTCAGGGGATGCCTGTGATGTTGTGTTAAAATCTTAGTAACGGCATACCGCAAGCCTTAATGTCGTCACGAAATTTTGCCCCGTTTATTCCCCCCCCCCCCCCCCCTGGAGGGATAGACAGAAATACGCAATCTCGGGGCCACCGTAAAGGCATACCCTCCAACTATACCATTTTTGCCGGTACAGTACCGTTTTCTAATGGTCTGTACCGGCAAACGGGGCTGTACCGGGTTGGTACACTCACCAGATTTGTTAAGCAGCGCTGCTGGGACACAGGACTCCCGCAGCGCTGCTGAGTGACAGCCGACCTCCGTGCTTCTCTGCCCTGACCGCCAGCGCCGGTATACAGAACATGCAGTATATTACTGCATGTTCCAAACTAGCCAGCGTCCGATGCCTCCAGCCCCCATGGACACTCCCCTTTACTGATTACCACGCCCCTTTATCTGCGGTCATGCCCCCCCATGTACCGGGTTCTTACTAGGAAATGTTGGAGGGTCTGTAAAGGTGCCCACACACATGCCAATTTTTTATATATATATATATATATATATATACACGATTTGCCCGATTTCTATGAATCGTGATAACAAATCGTTTTTAAATATGGCCAAATCGTGAGTTTCTACTCACAATGCGCGTCCCTGCTGGTCGTACATCGCATCTTCAGATCTGCCGTGCTGTAGGGCAGATTTGCCAATCTGGCGCACAATGCACTGGATGTACGATAGATCTGAAGTCAGATTGGACATTTTTTACTCCAAATCGTGACCACGACTGCCGGGGAGTTGCCTGGGGAGAGTTCAGGGGAAATCATGCCTCAGGTCAGATCGTGAGCACATCGCTGTGTGTGTAGGCATCTTAAGTGTGGCGCTAGATAGGCAACGTCTCCCTTAGGATGAATTGTTAGTACCAGTGACGTGCGGTGAGGTCAATGGCTGGGGAAGCACACGTATAAAAACAGTGTTTATATCAAAACAGGGAGTATGATAGGGGAGGGAGCTCTGCCTCCCCTGACTGCATGTCTCTGAGTAGCACCCACTTTTAAAGCAATTGACTCAATATGAATGAAAGGCTGAGTCTGTATACCTAGCACAGCAGAACTCTGAGCGGAGAAAAGCCTCTACATCGTAGCACTTCATATATAGATTCAGAGACTCAGTCGCACACAGTGCAGTCTCCTGGGGCCTCCTAGTCACATCACATTGCGACCTAAGACTCGTTTTCATGTAAAGAAGACGACTGGTGCTAGCAGGGTGGTACGGCACATGACTCACTGAGAGGGGCTGTTTGCTACGACTGAAGCAATGATGTATGAAGACATCTGTCTTATTGAATATGTTGAATATTGAGACTTATTGAATATGTTGAAGTAGGTGGAAAGAAGTACATGGTTATGGTAATAAGTTTAAACTCAGTTTTCCAAAGGGAATATTAGATGATTTATACGAAAAATGTATGTATAATAGCAGCCAATGGCTAGAACATCACACATGGTAGTTTTAATCTGAGATTGCACTGCAATATAGAAAACATCAAAGATATTCACACTACAGGGGCTCGAAGACACACCGTTCCCTAACCAGTGGCCGGTAGGTGACTTTCAGTTCTGGGGCAAACTTTGTGTGTGGTTTATATTGCCAATGAAATATATGGAAAATTGTTATGTTAAGAGCTGTAATTAAATACAATACCTAACAGTCCCATATGACACATATTCATAACGGGTACTAATCCAGTGACCTTTGTGCAACACAGAGAATATTCTAGTGACCTCTATACAATGAGGAGAATATTCTGGTAACTTCTATTCAATTTGGAGAACATTCTAATAACCTATAGAAAGCTTTATACAATACTCTAGTGACCGCTGTACAACACTCTATATAACATTATAGTAACCTCTGTACAATACAGGGAACATTCTGGTGAACTTTCTACAATACAGATAGCATTGTAGTGACCTCTGTATAATATAGTGAACATTCTCTACATTGAACTGTATACAGTACAGAGAATATTCTAGTGACTGCTATACAACGCAGAGAAAAGAACATTCTAGTAATATATTCAGCTTGCAGAGAGCATTCCATTAACCGATATACAATAAAGGACATTCTAGTAACCAATTTACCATCGTCTCTATAATACAGAGACCATTCTAGTGTCCTTTTATACAATAAACATTTTATTGTGACCTCTGTAAAATACAGAGAACCTTATAATTACCACTAAACAATACAGGGAACATTCTAGTGACCTCTGTACAATGCAGAAAGCATTCTGGTAATATTGTTACTGTACAGTGAGCATTCCAGTAACTAATATACAACTTTTTCTCTTTTTTTATTTTTTTTTTATTTAGGCAAAATCAACAACTATTAAAGATGCATTAGCCAAATGGGTAAGTTTCAATTCCACTTTAAAAATAAAATCAAACTATTTTATATGCACTTTATACATGGTGATTATAGGACGAATGGATGTTGTTCTGTCTGGAAACTATTCATAGACAAAATTGAATACTCACTTGGCATTAAAAATATATAGCCTACAATATTGATGAATGTGTTATTATACTGTAACATCGCTATATACGGTTCTGCTTTATTGACTATATTTACGTGCAGTGCTTTTTATTGATTCTTAATTTTTTTATGGTGATAGTTTTAGTCATTACGTTATTGGAAGGGATGTGTTTAATGTCCCGCGATACCGCTTTGTGTTCCACTGAGATTTGTATGGAACGCGGAAGTGAGTGGTTCCCAAGCAGATGAGCACGTTTACTTCTCAGGTTTGGGGAGTTAGGGTAATTGTATCTAGTATATATGGTGTTCTCTTGGACCTATAGCTAACATGAATAAACCCAATGTAAAATTTCGCAAATGTCCTAGTACAGATTTTACCACATCTGTCTGTTACCCTCTGTTTAGGAAGAAAAGTCTGGACAGAAAGCAGCTGAAGCTAAAGAAGTGAAGCTGTATGCCCAGATCCCACCCATTGAAAAGATGGATGCATCTCTGTCCACATTGGTAAACTGCGAGTAAGCAGTCCAAACCCAGTACATTTCTGTCATCTGGTTCATCTAACTACTTTCTGCTCATACTCTGGTTATGCCGAATAAGGACAATGAGGTCATGTACGAATAAGAGCAAGGAACCCAGAATTCATTATCATGTTAACAAATGTAGTCTTTCTTTTCACCACTTTAATATGGGTGTAGGGGGAGATGTGAGTGGGACAAATAGAAGCTGCAGTCTCAAAGATAGCGGCTTCTTATTGGTCTGCATAGTCACACAGACCCCAGCTATTAGCCAATCCTCGAGGTCTTGAGGAAATTGGCTGCATAGAGATGCAATCTGTGAGCGGGGTCCTGGTCAGGGTGATTGGTTGTTTTTTTTTCGTCACCCTACCTGGAAACGCTGCTTTACGGTTACTACATCTTTCTATGGTTTTTTTCTCTTCCCTCGTTTGCTTGGAAAATTAATTGATATGAATTTTCAGCTTCCTTTATTATCAGTAAATCTGAAGTTCATTATTTTGTTCGGCAAGATGCAATGGATTCTAGTATTCATTTTAGCACCCTGCACCTGTCATAACCCGTGCAGTTCCTCTTTCCTGCATTGGGTGTCGCTCTTTACTCTGGTGCTTCTAACACACTCTGGTCCGTGTTTCAGTAGTTTGTTGCATCAACTGAGTGCTAGAAGCACCAGAGCAGAGAGAGTGACACCTCAAGCAGAAAAGAGGAGCTGCATGGGTTGTCACAGGTGCAGGGTGCTTGAATAAAATCTAGATCCTTTAAAAATTAATTGTTGTATCTATGTACAAAACACATTGATTTCTGAGAGATCTGTGACAAACACTGACTGACCCCTTTGTTTTCCAAGGAATGTAGCCATCATGTCGGCAATTACAATGCTGACAGTCAAAAGGTCGACACCATAACGTAGAATGTCAATGTTAAAATGTCGGCAATAGAAATTTTAGGGTTAGGCTTAAAATTAGGTGTCAACATTGTGTACATTTGGAAACTTCGTATTGCACTTGTTGACATTATGGTGTCTATATGATGACTGTCGACATTGTACTTTGTGACAATACATACAGAAACAGTTTCCCGATGGGGAGTATAGTGACATAAGAACATTCCTTTTGAAGTTAGTATGCTCCATACTACTCACCATTCTATTTCCTGAAGCATGTCCCTAAGTATATTGACACAGAATGCTTTTTGCATACTTGTATAGCAACCGAAGGAGCTGGGCTTTTACCTGAATGCTGGTAGCATAGCATATATCAATGCTAATGTTGCAGGCACCCAGTTTTCACACTGACTGATACATGCCGACTTGAGTAGTATATAAAAGCCATGTTCCTATGACTGAGATACGCTGCTGCACAAAGCACTTAAAGTTCCCGGTTTAGGGGTCTGTTTGTTCGTTTGGGCTAATCTCTTGAACCACTGGACAGATATTGATGGGGTTTTCACTTTTCTACACAGCATTGGTTGAGAAAGGTTTAGGTGACAAAAGGGAGCCGAGCAGTGACTATTTTCTGAAGCAAGTGACAGAGAAAAACTATTGTGCTGTGTGAGTGACTGACTGCTGTTGCAGGGGCGAGGGCTGCACTCTAATTGGCTCTCTGAGACAGTGAGAGCCATTCAGAGATAGCAATGTACCCTGTTGCTTAACAGCAGCCTAGAGAGTAGAGGAAGTCGGGGACAGAACAGGGGTCACGTCTAAGGCAGACAGAGAGTGAGAGACAGTCTCCAACGAACCCATGAAGATGCCCTGATGCAGACACAGTAGCCAGGGGAGGCGCAGGCCCCCATTAGTGACGCCACCGGCTGGGCACGCCCCCAATATGGACGTCGGCGGGGCCGCCTGGCCCCCAACTGATATCTGCAGGGCCGCGCCCCCTTCACCGACCGGCTGCACCTGCTTTTCTGGCGCGCGTGCATCCTGGCCACCTCAAATCCTGGTGGGAACACTAAGTGTAGTCAACATATTGATGATGATAATAGTAGAATCTTAACATGTACATCAATTTAGTACCATTGGAAATACGTGGTACACAGCTATTTTTAGAACACTTTGTTACTATACTTTTTATACTGTTTTATTTTTACTCCAATGCCTTTCAATTTCCCCTTTTCGTTACATATTGATATGGCATTTGATACAAGAAATTGAATTAAGGGGTGCACTCTACTTTCAAAGATTTGTACCAGACATACAACAAGAGATAAGCTGAGAGCTGTGCCTTAAATGTGATTGTACCTACACAGCATTTAGGATGTTGTATGGAATAATGACAAAAATAAAACAAATTGGTCTAGCACAGTGGTTCCCAAACTGTGCACTGCGGCACCCTGGGGTACCTCCGCACACTTGCAGGGGTGCCACAGTTTGGTGGTCCAGCACCAAATCAAATTCTTTATGGTCAATGTAATGTAAATACTGTATCTGGACAAACAGAAGCGCAAACTTGTCCCCATCACATAACAGTCTAATGCTGGGCTTACACTCTACAATTATCTGTCGGATATCTGTCAAATCTGTCTGGTGGGAAGGAAAGTCTGGTCCGTTTTCTAGTGTTTGGGAGCAAATTTCTATTGTCATTTGCTCCCATACATTACCAGGTTTTCATTCCAACCAGTAAGATTGGACAGATATTTGACAGATAATTGCATAGTGTATGCCCAGCATTAGGATGACTGGGGAGCACAATTTACTTCACTTTACTACTTTTCTGAATTACTCAATAACAACCGTTTGGCTTAGGGGTGCGTGAAAACAATTCTGATACTCTACGGCGCCGTGATTCAAAAAAGTTTGGGAACCTCTGGTCTAGCAGATACAATTATCTGATGGTTTCTTTATTAATTGTTTGATAATAGTTTAGAATTTTCATCAAAATCCTTGTGAAATAAATAAATCCATTAAATTCTTCCAAATAGTAAAAACTTTCTTAAGTAAAGAAATCAATTACTTGCTTCCAACTAGTATAGTGTCTGTAATTGTCACTGAGAAAAACGGATTGCAGCCCTCAGTCCAGGCATGGTGGGTCGAGACATCTAAATTTCACTTTCAACTTGAAAGCTTGTAAAACTTTATGGCGATCGATCAAGAGTTTTGTAAACGCTGCCATTACTGTCCAGGTTTTAAGGACTTTTTATCGCCACCCACGCATCAATTGATTAGGTGACTTAATTAGTACCTCAGTCAATTTGATGTAACCGTCTAGTCTCTAGACTCAAGCATGGATTGCCTTAAAACCTGGACTGTAATGGCCGGAGTTTGGGAATCTTTTGATTAAGCATTTACTGTAACATAAATTGTACAACAAGTATAGATATGATACCACCTATAAATTGTTTACCTGTGTCTTAAACATCTATTTATTTTTTTATTTTCTTAGGAAGTTGTCCCTTTCCACCAACTTCATTGAAAAAATAGCCAACTTGAATGGATTGAGTAAGTGCAACATTTCCTGCCCATCTGTCCTGAATGATTGTTAGCACCTAGACTGATTCAAAGCACACCCTGATTCATATCACAGCTGTGACCTAAAACATACAAAGGTGCGGGGAGCAATAATGTTTGTCAGACATCTAGACTACTTTGAGAATAATGGGGTCACCTCTTAAGTAGTCAAGCTAAACAACATACTATGTACTATGGTAATGTCTATGCTCCAGTCCTAACCAAAGCCATCACTTATTCTTTAACAAATTAAATGAGCTAATCTAATTTGCAGTATTAAGTAATCTCTCATACAGGTCCAACCCTATGGGCCACTAAGTCTGACAAATCAGACTTCTAAAAATCCAAGGAGCCTATTTATCAAGCCCATTGTTCATAAACTTATGCAGAAACAGCAGTTCCTGAATAATTGTATGTATTCCCGCTGTGTACTAACAGCCTAATGAAATCTCCTGCAAAAGGCTAATAAGCACTGCAGACCATTATTACCAATGGGGACTGCGGTCTGAGTTTGGCCCCTTAGGTTTACATCATACTCGGATGGCATAAACCATGTGGCGGCAAACTCGCAGAAAAGGGATCTTACAATTCTTCTGCCACAGCCTCTGTCCGTCTTCGAAAACTGACATTGTACGATTCCTCCGATATGTCGGGGGTGTAATTCAGAGGGACAGCGGTTATCGCTACTGCTGTTCCTGTGAGTTAACCTTAGTCTGTAGCGGGGCAGTACCGCGATTATTAATACATAGGCCTCTAAGTTTCTCCAGAACCTCATGAAATCCCACTTCAATAAATTTCTGAACAAACATGGCAGTTAGGAGTTAATTGGTTGGTGCTCTAGCTTTCTCCACTTTATCTCTCTTCACAGCTTCGTACATCTCCCCCTTATGTTTCTACCGCCTCTGAAGCTGGGAGTCCTATAGGAAAGCTTTTGCAATCACTTGCAAATTTAGTGGGTCAAGCAGATTATTTTGTGCATCTATTTTAAAAATGATCATGGTGACACAAACAGTGCCCATCATAACAATGGAGGTACTAGACATGACCTTTCAATCTCTTGTTTAAGTAGAAAAGCTCTATGGTGTTGCAAAGTATAGTGGCTGCCGTCACAATTTTGGGAGGTCATATAGAGCCTGATTCAGAGTCGCATGCAATGCCGTCGTTATCCGCAAGTTCAGCATTTTTTTTGGGTGGGAGGGATCTGTACTACAGCATATGCGCAATAATCCCTAAAAACTATTACGAGGCATGCATTACACATGTACGCACAAAGGTGCTATTGCCATTAATGTTCCTTCTAGGATGTGGAGGGGGCTTGTCAAAGTCGGGCATTGCTGTGCGCGTCCGAAAAATGGGTGTGGTCACTAAAAAGGGGGCATGTCCCTGAAACGTGCCACCTTTTCATCACTGTAGTGGGTGTGCCCAGCACTCACGGAAATGCTGTGGGCTGCCCCCCAAGCTCTCCTTGCAATGTGAATACGTGTGTCCCCCCCCCCCCCCCCTTCCACGGGACATGCTGTTTCAACGGATACTTCAAACTTGGCAGCGAGCGACGCTGAAACAGCCTAGTGGGAACAGTACGATTAAGGTGCACGGTATCAGAAATGTCATGGGCGTTCCTGGGCAGTGATTGGGAGATAACGGAACAGATGCACGGAGATTGCTTGTCTTATGAGCATGTTATGGGGGTGTCACAGAGGTGTTTGTGTACATCAATGCTCAATTGTGCACATTGGAGGCCATACTCAGACGGAAAGTCTGTACCTGCTATAGGGCTGGTACATGTTTAGATGGTGCGACCAGTGGTGGCGTCTAAAGACGGTCAAAGTGGGCATCTCAGTTTTTGCACATTCATATGCACCTGGTCTACGGCCACCTCTGAATCAGGCCCATACTATTGTGTGATCTTACACTCTGCTATATACATAACCTAAGCAATGTTTTGTGTGTAACGTAAGCCATGCAGAAGAAGAATCCAGGTATTCTGAGAGTGCATTCTTGTTTAAATGATATTGTAATCTATTGTTAATGGATTGTCTGTACCTCAGAAGGTTTTGATGGTAATGTGTAATGTGGGCGCTGCCAATATTCAGCCTAGGATTTAGTGATGTCACTAGTAAGCTGAATGTGATGTCACTAGTAAGCTGAATATTGCTACGGTTTGAAATTTGCATAGCCATCTTTGTACGTAAATCACTTATTTTAATACAGCAATACATTTGTGAGATCTTTTCCTTTTAATATAATACGGTTTTTTTTCTTTAAGAGCATCAATATTAAACACAAAAAAGACAGTCGCCATAAAATAATTTCTCTTCCAGAAAATCTCCGAATATTGTCGTTAGGAAGGAATAACATAAAGAATTTAAATGGATTGGTAAGTCTTCTTTTATTTTCCTTCCTTCCCTGAAATGTCTAATTGCTGTAGAGGTGCCAACCTTATTAAACCATAGCAATTACCTGGCTTTATAAGGGGCATAGGGTTGCCATGGTCACAGCCCCAAGTTCCAGGCACTTTTTTTTTTTTTTATAACTGCAAACATATGCTCCATTTGTTATTCAGTAAATGGCATGTTCTGTTGTTGGCGATGCCAGTTTTTAAACTGAGGCTAATGCCATTAGTAAACCATTACCATACCATTTGCAATTGGTGAAATTTTTAAGACCTCAATTTGAAAAGAAAACCCATGGTATATATTTGCTTTGATCCCACTGGATCTTGGAATATTAGGGATTCCCTCTTACTGTCACTAACCGTCTGTTACTGGCTCTACCCACTGCACAGTGGGCAGGTAACTCGCTGCCACCCCCAAGCTCCTATACAGGCTCTTGGAACCGCTTACTTCCACCCAGGCTCCTACCATAGGTACCCTGAAATGCCTACTTCTGGGTATGTGTGGGCACGCTGATGCAACACCTCCTGGTGTTGACTAATTCCCACTGGTCCCTCACCATGGATCTCTGCCGAGTAGCTGGCAAAAAGGACTTTAGCTTGGAGGCACTGGGCTCAATCCAGAATAGCCAGAGAACAGAACAGCATTTGCGCTATTCTGTTGGTAACAGGATACAGATGTAGTCGTCTTAAAGGCAAAATGTTTATTGCCCCATGTCTTGAAAAAGACACTTCCCCTTGCAGATGCTTGTGGTATCACAGCATACAGAAGTACAATCCTTAATGTACAGAAGGATACACTCCTCATTACAGAGCCACATCAGGCCCTTACATCGTCAATGCACAATACAGCGGGTTGTAACCCTGCCCCTCTAGGTCTACAATACAAATCTGACAACTGGTTCTCAAAATTTCACAGGAACTGGTAATTTGCATTTATTGTTTGAAATATCAACCACACAGAATCAAAGTATCTATGTAGTTTAAGTAGCAATAGAATTAGCATTCAACTTCCTCATATGTACAGGAAATCATTGAAAACAACAAACTGTTTTCCCCCAAAAGCACACAGACACACACGAGACCCCCTTGTGTGCTTTTCAAAGAAAGTGTTATAAAACAGGATTTTGGTACTTACCGATAAATCCCTTTCTCCGATTCCACAGGGGACACTGGAGTTCAAGACAGTGGGGTATAGACGGTGGTAGAGCAGAGCCTGGCTCTTTAAATAATTTAGAAGTGTGACTGGCTCCTCCCCCTCTATGCCCCATCAGCCCCAGTTTAAGAACTGAGCCCGAGAGGAGACGGAGGACAACAGGAAATAAAAAAAAAAAAAACGAGGAAAAGGAGAAGACCACAGAACGGAACAAGACCGACTGAAGTAGAACAGAGGAACCCACTGCAGGGAACCCTGCAGTCACACAACTATAGAAACCAAACAAAACGGCAGGTACGCAGCGCTGGGCGGGCGTCCAGTGTCCCCTGTGGAATCGGAGAAAGGGATTTATCGGTAAGTACCAAAATCCTGTTTTCTCCTTCATCCACTAGGGGACACTGGAGTTCAAGACAGTGGGGACGTCCCAAAGCCAACCTCCCGGGTGGGAGCGCGGAGAACTTGCTGATCCCTTGGCCAAGCCGAAACAGGGACCGCCAAGAACCTGAGGCCCAGCGGAAGCTGAGGAACAAGTGTCGTAGCACAGGAGACAAACACTACTCCTCACTAAACAGTCACAGAAAATTCCACAACTTACAGTGCAAGTCAAAAGGAACAGAACAGCTGTTGAGAGAACAAACACAGGTGGGAAACGTCAGAATCTGTAATCTCAGCTGAAATAGACCAAACCGGACTGTTGGTGGCAGAGAGCCCCAACAAGAATCTATAGGAGAAGGGCAGTAAACGAGCACAAACTCGAGAACCTTACTAGAGTCTAAACAGGCAGCTGCAGCAGCCGCAGACAGCAGAATCCCAGCACTGCTGGACATAATCGTATATATAAAAGTATAACAATACCAAACTACAGATAGAGCTGATCCTGTCCACAGACTCCCAACAAGAGTATGCAGGGAGGCAAAAGACAAGACTGAACAGTCGCCCCGAACCATCCTTGAGGTCCAACTACAACAAAGTTGTTAACCAGTGGAAGGGCTAGACCATAGAAGTCTCCAACGAGTGGAGATCCCACTGGGCGTGAGACCGAGGCGAAAGAGAGAGAGAGAGAGAGAGAGAGAGAGAGGATTGAGACTACAATACCTTTCAGAGGGTCAGACGGAAGTACAACCCATTTTGAAAATAGGGATAAAACAGGAGCTGAAATGCTGCCGTTAAAAGGGAATAACAGACAACTTCCAACATGATGTAAGTGCGTAGTCAGTACCAACTGCTGGCCCGAACACAGTATGAAAACAACCAGGAATCTAACAGTAAAACAGCACGAATGCAACAGCCACCCAGGGAGAGCTATCAATATAGGGAAGCATCCCATACAACAAGGCCAGAGCATTAGGACAACCATGTGAGTGTGATAAAAATATCAACAGATACTGAACAGGAACCCAACCAGGTCCCCTGCGCGGATCACTGTTATGTAAAGATGTGCAATAGCCTATAGGTGTGCTTCGGTCCAGAACCTTAACAGGTCCTAGTAGAATAGTGTCGCCAATCCAGTGTTGTAATTATGCACCACCCACACTCCAGGAAAACTCTAAAGTGTAGAGCCAACTGATTAAAAGAGCGGATGGCTGCTAGGACAGCAGCTAGGGTGCGTAAGGGAGAATAAAGCTATGTATGTCAGGTTGCATGAATTAGGAGCATCATCCGAGGCATTAGTAAGCTCTTACCTTTGAGCGACCAGAATCCCTCTGGACGCTATGTAGAATGTCACTGACCTTTACCATCACACAGCAACCCACCACATTAGGTATAGAGAGTAGCTTCAGTGGGCTAAGACCAATTGCTCTACAGCACAGACTTCAGTCTGGAGATGTGCAGTAGAAAACACTGTGGAAACTAGCAAAATTTTAGTCGAGACAAGAAGGTCGTAGAACAGGACTCTATACCTGAGCCTGTTCCATTAGAGACGTGTATCTGTATAGCCGTGTTAGATTATACATACAACCCCAAAAACGGTCTGCTAGTTTAAGTATCCTTGCATAAATATTTCTATTGGTGAAGTGCGTCTTATGCCCACCAGTCTAATATAACTCAGGTCTGACCCTGCCTATATCGGCAAGTGGCCCTAGGCCTTCCAGATATGAATTGTACCTAAGGGCACTTTAGACCCATTTTATTGAGATATGCTACAATAATATGTAGTACCGGAATAGATACTGAGAAGAGTACCTGTACTTAGACATAGAACGAGTTGGTTATCCCAAGTAAAGAAGGGAGATATCAATAGTGATAACCCCAGTAGTTTAAACAAAACACAGGTTTTTGTTTCCCAATTATTAGGAAATATTCATACAAGAAATGGGCGTCTTACAAGTTTACTACCCAGTGCATCACTGTAATGATAATAGGTCCCCCGAAACGGGGTGCCGTAACAACTGGCAGGAATGGAACTAGAACTCCAGGAGGGTGGAAGTACATAACTTTATATACATGTGACATGTCTAGGATCCATACTAGAAGCAATGCCTTAGAGAATTGTGACTATCACCATGTAAGCTGCAGCACATGACTAGTTTATAGAGCCACCCTATAATATTAATATGTAGGGATATAGCCTACAGCTTCTGGTAATCCCAGGCGGCTTCCCTTGTGTGGATTATAGGTAAACCTAATGATTGTGGAAGTATAGGCATTCTACCCATATACACAAATATATATATGTATATGCACACACAACCCAATCCCCAGGGAGAGATAGTGTAAAGCGTAGTCATTATACAAACTACCGCATCAGGAGAGTCCAGCCTCCAAACGCAGCCTCTTTCTATCAATATGCTAGGTATTAGACATAAATTGATAAGAACAGATCCTACCGCTGCTCCTACGGTAAGGAAAGAAGCGATATCCACAAATGGATACGCTTACCTACATACAAATTTAGTAGGTGACGTAACATTTTAAAATTAGAACATGAGCAATAATTGAAGCCATGGAAGGAATTGAGCCCAAGGACAAAATCACTCCAGCATGTGTGTTATACAGCAGGGCTAGTATAAAACACAATATACATACATAGACTGCTCATGTGCCGCAGGTGGCCGTCATTCTGCTACGGCGTAGGGGCAGGATATTTTAGCAGTGTGCTGTCCCAGACTGGTTTCGATCCTGGGACCCTTCTGTTACTGGCGTACTCGCCTTTTCAGATGAGCCATCTTAACACCAGATGAACCCATTTTTTGAAGTGAGAATCAACAGGAAGACCCCATCGCTGTGAGGCAGCATCGCCAACAACCACACCAGCTGCGCGTCACTAACCTCTTCCTGTATGTGCTGCCAAAGGGAACACATGATATAAAAAGATGCACCTATGCATACCTTCTAAGGTAAGCACAGAAAACTGGGGAGAAAGGTTTTAAGACCAGCCTAAAATGGTATCCACAAATGCATGGGAAGCCAATGTGAGGCATAAGCCTGGGGATGGGACGCAAAAATGTGCTAACCCTGGGTGAAGGGTATGCTATGACCATAAGTTCTGGCAGCAGCACCATAACAGTGGAGCTAATACACCATGAGGCTATGATACATAACAGGCCCTTAGATTAATCTAGGCGCCCTATGTTACAGAACGAAGGGGAGCCTGACTGGGTAAACCAAGCGGCGCTGCAATTGGCAGGACTGCGTTTGTGCACCGGTCCTGGAAGAATGTCAGCACATCGCTTCTAGCCGTGATGCATAGGCTGAACAACTGGCCCCTTACAGAACCGCTTAACACGGTGTCATAGTGGAAAAGCGGGATAGGGCTAGTCTACCGCTAGCGACCAGCTATCCACTGTAGCTAGTACTAAACTCCTGTCATACAAGGACAGGCAACCCTTGCTGAAGCACTCGCAGTGTGGTAGGCGTAAGGGACGCGCGCTAAAGCACTTCCTGCTGCAGGTAGTGCCTGAGCTATACTGCTTGTGTGCAGCAATAACTACTGTCCTTAAAAGGGAAGCAGGGAACGCTGTTTGATCATGAATACCACGCTGTGTGTGCGCAAACTGCTACACTTCTCAGCATAGCGCTGCTAGCCCCCTTAATCGTATAAGCGGAGTAGTTGAAGGTCCGGTCAGTGCCGGGAATACGGGGAGCCATCAAGGCTCCTGACGCAACACTGCGCATAAACCAACGTTTCTCCTGCAAGACAGGAGAGGGGCTAACTCACGGGAGCACTGAAGTTGTGCTGCTGTGGTAGCAGCGTGACGTCATACAGCGCTGCATTGTATAACGTAAGGCTATTAGCTCTATGCTATGCAGTAGCTAACAGGGAAGCCTGCTCAGCCCAGCCAGGAGCTGCGGGACGCGGCATCTCCTCCTGATATTTAGATGAGGAGAGAAGCTGATAGCTAAGGCAGTGCTGCCAGCACAGGGAGAACATACAAACTCCACACAGAAAGGGCAGCGGCAGGATCCGAGCCTTGCGCTGGTACTATTAGCCTGTTACTATAGACTAGGGATAACAGGGAAGCCTGCTCTGAGGAGAGCTGCTAAATAGCTTGTGCTTCCTCCCTTGCGGCGTACATGCTATGCTGGTACCTGTAGTTCTTCTACTGTGGATGCTTCCATGTGCTGCAAAACAAGCTGTAGCATAGGGACACCTTGCTGTGTGTAATCTCTCCCTGATGGGACACACTTGTGCCTGCCTACCTCCTAAGCTGGAGATACCCTAGCCCGCCTGTTATAGTGCACACAGCCCAGTTGGAGTACACTTATCCGGAGAGTAAATCCAGAAGCCTTGCATAGCGGGTGCACAGGGTGGGAGGGTGAGCGGTGCAACGGGGACCTAAACGCTGCCATCGCGCCACTCCCTATAATCAGAGACCCGGACACTGACCACTGTAAGCCGTGGTGGGTCTCTCATAATAAACTCCTTGTCCAGGACTGGCCGGCTGCACAGGACAGGCAGCCTGATAGAGGAAATGGTAGGCGTCCGCATGCGGCAGGCGTTCAGCGCGCCTACCCCAGCGCTACACATGTACCTTCTGTAGCGAGGTCTTAATATGGCAGGAGGGAGAGCCCGACTACAAATGGCGCAGCTAGATAAGCAGGACGCGCCATTCGGAATAGGCGGCTGATGCTATGGCCGCTGGTAATAAGCTCCACCCCCGCTAGCCGGGACCGCGATGTCCTGTCAGCGTTACATTAGTAACTGGCCGACTATGGATAAGCCCTAGACCCGGACACTGCCTGCTGAGAGCAGCGGCGGGTGCTGGAAGGAGCCATTAAGTCGCGACAGTCCTGCAGCGCGTTCTTCGGGCCCACTTAGCACCTTCTGTTACCCGATAAGGGACTCGGGTGCGTGCGGGGGGGATGGTCGGGTCTCCTAACAGTGACATTATGTCACTGAGCCCAGCTATGCATCCACTGCTCCTGCTATCAGGAGCAGTGGTTATACTTACAACTGCTGCGGCCGGGATGCTGGGCTGAGGGGGCGGCGAGGAACCCGGACACATGCCGGTGTCAGCAGTGGCGGGTCCTCGCAGAGTCCGATGACTCCAGGTGTGTGCCCCCTCCTCTAGGTCACCGGACACATGCTGCAGTAGCCGTGTGGTGCCTTTCCCGGCGGCTCCCACGTAGCAGGCAGACTGCCACAGTAAGCAGCCTGCCTGTCCTCAATGCTTGTTAATAAAAACTAAAACTAAATAAGAAAGGCTGGAGACAGCCTGATGTGCGACCGGCTCTCTCGGGCACATTCTAAAAACTGGGGCTGATGGGGCATAGAGGGGGAGGAGCCAGTCACACTTCTAAATTATTTAAAGTGCCAGGCTCTGCTCTACCACCGTCTATACCCCACTGTCTTGAACTCCAGTGTCCCCTAGTGGATGAAGGAGAAACAAAGGCTTGGTCAGACAGCCCCAACCCAACCCAACATCTATATAATAAGCAAGAAAGTGTCTGTGTCATATGTGATATAGTGCTATATGTAACACACTCGACTGTTTATTTTGCTGATTGTACTTCTGTTTGTGTAAACTTGAAAAGTTTATACATAAACAAGATTGAAATAACATAACCCCTGATGTCGGAGACCTCCAAGGTTATGGGAGCAGTTCAGTTCTTAGCAATGTGCGTCTGTGCACAAATAGAGTACTACGGTACCCCAACATGTGCACCTGCCAGGGAAAATATGCAGTGTTGGTGGCCTCAGGGTGCAGGCTCTCCAGCACTTTGCAGCGGTCACCACTTATTTACCTGCTCCCTATGTTTGAGTATGTAAACAATTTGTAATATTAGCTTCTATAAAACCTATAATTTTCTGTAATACAGAGAATATACTTCTATCCATGACGCATAGAAGGGTGCCTCTTCCCAGGCTCAGTGGCATTCTTAGGCTTTCAGCGCAAGTAAAAATTATATCCTCCCTAAATGTTGATGTAAGTCTCAATAGCCATCTAAGTGAGTGCAGGATGCTGCCACCATATAAAAGTCTAAATTAGAAACAAGAAGAAATTTTCACAATTTTTTGTTTTCTTTTCTCTTAAGCATTTCCCTCTTCAATGACCGAATAGTTTCTTAAATTTACTTCAAATATTTTCCCTGTCTCAGTTTAAATATAGCGGTGCTTGATGTGAGGCTCAAGATCTGTATATCACATATATTAAAATATTATCCTGTGTTTCTGATGTTAGACTTGGATGGCAGACACTCTCTTAAATGTGGCAAAAGTAGGTGAGCAACCACAATAAGGGCCTGATTCAGAGCCGGACGCTCTGACCAGATGTCAGTGATGTCAGTGGGGCCGGACCGTAGGCGTTCCCATGGGAACGCCTCCGTCAGGGCAGCCACGCCCCCGGCACGCCCACCAAAGGGGGCGTGCTGTCAATCGCCATCGATAGCATGCCCCCTTTGGTGCGAGACCCCGAGCGACGGCATTTGGGTAACATCGCGAGCGGGTCTGAATGAGACCCTAAGTACAATAATAGGTCTGCAGGTCACCAAGCCTCTTCCTCACATCCCCTACATGAGCAGGTTCCCCTAAGTCTACATAAGAGGAATGTGTATTAGATATTGACCTTTTTCAATAAAGGGTCTGTAGCATAGAAGATAATACGGTAAATCTGTCTGTTTCTAGGCTTAATCTTTTTTTAATATCTTGCAGCTTGGGCAATACTGTCATTTACTGTCCAATGTGACCAACTGCTTACGTACAAAGTGCCAGTACTTGAAGTAGTAACAGTCAGCTCCATAATTTCTAAACGAGGAAGCTTTGTGTAAAGCCTCATACACACTAGACTATTTTTATGGACGATAACTATATCGTTCAACGTATATGCAGTGAACAAGCAACAATGCGTGCTGCCGCGGGTCATTAACGATGTCTTTTGTTGTCTGTACATGCAGGCCAATCTGACGATATCGTCAAGAATTGCCTGATCAGAGATGTGGCAGGATGACATCACTGAAAGATATGTATCAGTGTGTACACCCAATATCATTTGTCCTGCACTACAGAGAGTTCAAGGGAAATCTTTCACCAATATCGTTCATACAGCACATCGTCCAGAGTGTATGAGCCTTAAGTCCTTAGTGTCAGTGCAGAGCGAGGGCTGAGAATTACTAATGTTCATCTGTTTTGCACACAACTCGAGACCACCAACATCACAGATTTCTCCTAGCACCCTGTAGAGTTCAGCAAGAAAATTAGTGATTATGGGCTACCGTGATTCGGAGTTTAATTTCCCAGTCTCCGGTGTAGATACAGCTCCTCTATCAACTGCATATACAGGATCCCCCAGTCACTGTCTGCTGCTGTATCTGGGCGGGGAGGGGGTGGCAACTGCTCCCGTTTCCCATCCTGCAAATGTTTATTTGTATTCTGTATTATTTTTATTACAAGGGTAAAGTTAATATTAAATGACATAGCCTTGGGGGCGTGTCCTGGGCGCGAGTCTTGGCACTTTCCTGTATATTCTGCATATTTATGCTGTGGCCACCAGAGGACTCGTCTTACCATGCCATGTGACAACATTTAGGACTACATGGGAAGTGCCATTGGCATCCTTTTTTTTTTTTTTTATAATATAAAGTTTTTATTGAAGCATTGCAGAAATTACAAAGAAAATGCACATATATTGTACATATGTGATATCTGATAAAGCACATATATTGTACATATAGTGATATCTAATAAAGCACATATATTGTACATATAGTGATATCTAATAAAGCACATATATTATACATATGTGATATCTGATAAAGTACATATATTGTACATATGTGATATCTGATAAAGCACATATATTATACATATATGATATCTGATAAAGCACATACAGTCAGGTGCATAAATATTGGGACATTGACAGAATTATAATATTTTGGCCTCTATTCACCACCACAATAATAAGATGTGCTTTAACTGCAGACTTTCAGATTTAATTTGAGGTTAATTACATCCAAATCAGGTGAACGGTGTAGGAATTACAACGGTTTCTATATGTGCCTCCCACTTTTTAAGGGGCCAAAAGTAATGGGACAAACTAAACAATCCTAAATCTAACTTTCACTTTTTAATACTTTGTTGCAAATCCTTTGCAGGCAATTACAGCCTGAAGTCTGGAATGCATAGACATCACCAGACGCTGGGTTTCATCCCTGGTGATGCTCTGCCAGGCCCCAAGAACCCTTCTACTTGTTCTTGTGGCATTTTCCCTTCAGTTTTGTCTTCATCAAGTGAAATGCATGCTCAATCGGATTCAGGTCAGGGGATTGACTTGGCCATTGCATAACATTCCACTTTTTTGCCTTAAAAAACTCTTTTTGGTTGCTTTTGCAGTATGCTTCGGGTCATTGTCCATCTGCACTGTGAAGCGCTGTCCAATGAGTTTTGAAGCATTTGACTGAATATGAGCATGTAATATTGCCCGAAACACTTCAGAATTCATTCTGCTGCTTTTATCAGCAGTTACATCATCAATAAATACAAGGGAACCAGTTCCATTGGCAGCCATACATGCCCACACCATGACACTACCACCACCATGCTTCACTGATGAGGTGGTATGTTTTGGATCATGAGCAGTTCCTTTCCTTCTCTATACTCTTCTCTTCCCATCACTCTGGTACAAGTTGATCTTTGTCTCATCTGTCCATAGGATGTTGTTCCAGAACTGTAATGGCTTTTTTAGATGTTTGGCAAACTCTAATCTGGTCTTCCTGTTTTTGTGGCTCACCAATGGTTTACCTCTGTGGTGGACCCTCTATAGTCACTCTTTTGAAGTCTTCTCTTGATTGTTGACTTTGACACATATACACCTACCACCTGGAGAGTGTTCTTGATTTGGCCAACTGTTGTGAAGGGTTTTTCTACTTCAGGGTCCATAGGGTATCCACAGGATACCTTGGGGTATAGGTGTGACGTCAGTCGCAGGGCACCAAAGAGTTAAGCTTTCAGCCTCCCAGGATGCACTAGGTCTCCCTCCTATACCCCGCCCCCGGGCCAAGGCACCTCAGTTTAGTTTGGTGCCCGGCCGGCGTCGGGTGCACCTGTCGGAGTGGGGGCTAGAAGAGCCCCTGAAGCTTTCTTCAGTGCAGCTGTGGCTGCACATCTGGATGTACAGCATGGACAGTCAGTCCTGACGTCCATGCTGTCTTCCCTACACCCCCGCCGGTACCAGAACGCCGGTACCGATCCGGGGATGCTGGTGAGCATCTGGGGTCACAGCTAGCGGTGACCCCAGATGTTCCGGACCATGGCCGGATCCAAGGGGGACAAAGGTAAGCAGCGGGGTCCCGCGGTGGGTCCCCGCTGGTCACATGGTCCTGAGTCCCCAGGCAGGGGGCTCCCTGGGGACTGGCTGCAGCGTGGAGCCAGGTACTGAACCTGCGCTTTCCACTACCCCCTGGGACAGCGGACCGCAGCAGAGCGGTAGCGCTGCGGCGTCCCAGGGGTTAAATGCATGCCAGGGGAGCGCGCCTTCCCTGTCTCACAGCCGGCGCCTCCCCCGCTGCACACAGCCCTCTCTGCACTGTGCTGACTGGTCCTGTGTCAGCGCTCCTCCCCCAGGCCAGCTTCTCTCTGCTCCTCGGCGGCCATCTTCTCTGCAACGCATGGTGAACGCTGCTGGAAGTCTGGAAGGAAGCATCGTGGTCTGGGGTCTGGGTCCCCCCGCATACCTCTCCTCCGCTGTGGCTCAGGTCTGTGTATGCAGCGCTGTGTCCTACCAGGCCCTGTGTCTGTGTAGTTGAGTGATCAGCGCTGTTAGTGCAGGAATTGTTATTTCTCTGCATTGTATGTGACTGTGCTAGCGCTGCCTGTAACTTTTCTTCTCTAAACTGTCAGCTTTATTACTGTCCCTGTTCTTTCTGCTAAAGCCCTTGCGGTGCGGTGCTGCAGGGTGGTCTCTCGCCTATTTAATACTTAATTGGTGAGAGAGGTCACATACGTGGTGCCATCATGTCTGAAAGTGATTTTCCCCTCCGGCTACAGTGTACCACGTGCAAAGTACCGTTAGCGGAGGGGGAGGGTAGCGCGGAGGGCCTTTGCCGGCAGTGTTTGTCCATGGCGCGGCCTATTACGGTTACAGCACCGGTACAGGAGCCGCCCTGGGCTTGTTTCGCTCAGGCGTTAACAGCTTTAGTGGGCCAGTTAGCTCCGCAGCCCGCGTTTACTCCGATGGGTTTGTCCCAGCAGTCTGTGGTGTCGTCACCCATGCAGGGGTTCCCACGACAATTGGTGGTACCCCACAGTCTCCCTATTTCCCCGCTCCCGGGTTCTCAGGAGCCAGCGTGGGTTAACTCCCTGACGAGTTCTGTACAGCACTTGTCGGATGTGTTGCAAGGGGAGTCTGTGATGCGGCCTCATAAAAGGCCGGTGGCATCTCTGTCCGCTCCTTATGAGGATGACGAAGGGACGTCTGATGATGGGGAGATTCTGGATCCATACGATCAGGAACCTCTCCATACTAAGGACGCTGATGCTAAGTCCAAAGTATATATTCCTGGACTTATTCGGGCGGTCCGCACAGCCTTGGTGATTGAGGACGAAGTTCCCCCAGCGGCTAAATCTAAGTATGCCTTTTTCAAAGATGTGAAGGGCGATGCCACAGTCTTTCCTCTTTCGGGTCAGTTGGTGGACCATTTAGAGGAGGCGTGGAAACAACCTGGCAAAAGATACCAGCCGCAGAGACGCCTGGCGGTGGCTTATTCGTTCGCGGATAATTATTTTGCTAAGTGGGAATCCCCTCCACAGGTGGATTCTCACGTGACCCGTCTTGTCCGTAGTGCCACATTGCCGATGCCATCCATGTCCTCCCTTAAGGATGCTACGGACCGCAAGGTAGAAATCTGCCTGAAGTCCGCTTATTCCCTTGCAGGGGGGGCAGCACGGCCGGCTATGGCCATTTGCTGGGTTGCCAGAGCGATGGAGCGCTGGGCGGATTCATTAGAGGCTGTCCGGCCGAACAGGCGGAGTTGATTGGTAATCTCCGTGATTCGGCCACCTACATCAACGAGGCGGCTCTAGACATTAGTACTCTGGTGTCTATAATTTCTTCAGCAGCGGTAGCTGCTCGTCGCACCTTGTGGCTGCGATCCTGGAAGGCGGACGCAGATTCCAAGAAAGGTCTGGAAGCGTTACCGTTTACCGAAGAAGTTCTCTTCGGTCCGGATCTGGATAAGATTGTGGCCACGCTGGCGGCAGCCAAATCTGCTTGTCTCCCGTCGGCCGCTGCTCCTTCTGGTTCTGGACCATCGTCCTTTCGGTCATCTAGGGCCCAGGGCAGGCCCAAACCACAGTCGTTTCCTCGACAGGCTGGACCTAAGAAATCGGTCAAGCCCCGGAAACAGGCATGGAGTACCAGACGTCCGGCCCCCAAGCCAGATGACAAGCCTGCGGCCTGACGGTCCGGGTCTCCCCTTGGGGGATCCCAGGGTGGGAGGCCGCCTGCTGCAGTTCTCCCGGTGTTGGCGTTCACTATGACAGACACTTGGGTTCTGGAGGTGGTCTCCCACGGGTACGCCCTCTCCTTCCGGCACAGACCCCCGGCTCGATTCTTCACCACGGGTCTACCATCAGACCGGAACAAGGCTACGGAGCTGCGGAAGGTATTGCACACTATGCTCCAGGCTGGAGTTATAGTGCCTGTTCCATTCTCCCAGAGGGGCCAGGGTTTCTATTCAAATCTATTTTTGGTACAGAAACCCAATGGGTCATATCGTCCGATTCTCAACCTCAAAGCACTCAACAAGTCTTTGCAGGTCCCGAAGTTTCGGATGGAGACCCTACGGTCCATCATTCTGGCGCTGGAACCTGGGGACTACATGGTGTCATTGGACATACAGGACGCTTACCTGCATGTCCCTATTCTTTTGCGCCATCAACAGTTCCTCAGGTTTGCAATCCGCAGCGACCACTTCCAGTTTCGGGCGTTACCTTTTGGCCTGGCGACAGAACCACGTGTTTTCACCAAGGTGATGGCGGTCATGGCGGCTTCTCTGCGGCTGCAAGGAGTCCGCATGTTGCCGTACTTGGACGACCTGTTATTGGTGGCAGGATCTCCAGAGCTCCTGTTACACCACTTGGACCTGACCATTGCACTGCTGCAACGGCACGGCTGGCTAATCAACTGGCAGAAGTCCACTCTAATCCCGTCTCGGAGGATTCTGCATCTTGGAGCCTTATTGGACTCGGGACAGCAAAGGATCTTCGTGACAGCAAAGGATCTTCGTGACGGAGGACAAGATCTCTGCTTTACAGTCAAGGGTGCGCAGTTGTCTGCACAGCCGCCGGGTGTCCTTACACTCGGCGATGAGGTTACTAGGCTCCATGGTGTCGGTGTTCGACATGGTGGAATACGCCCAGTTTCACTCCAGACCTCTGCAGCACCTGATCCTGTCCAAGTGGAACGGGCTGCCTCAGTCTCTGAAGTCCCAGACGATTGTGCTCACCCAGGAGGTTCGCCTGTACCTTGCGTGGTGGTTACAGACGACCCACCTCAACAAGGGACGTCCGTTCTGGGTTCCAAATTGGGTCCTGTTGACTACGGACGCCAGTCTTCGGGGCTGGGGAGCAGTTTCGGGTCCACACTTGTTCCAGGGCAGGTGGTCGCCGACAGAAGCGGAGCTTCCAATAAATATCTTGGAACTCCGTGCGGTCTTCAATGCTCTCCAGCAGGCACAGCGGTTTCTCCAGGGTCGCCCGGTGCAGGTCCAGTCGGACAACGCTACCACCGTGGCCTACATAAACAGGCAAGGAGGAACTCGCAGTCGGGCGGCTCTCGTAGAGGTCTCTCGGATCCTGGTTTGGGCGGAGCGCAATCTTCCGGCCATATCAGCGGTCTTCATCCCGGGAGTGCTAAATTGGGAGGCGGACTTTCTAAGTCGCCAGGACGTTCATCCGGGGGAATGGTCCCTGCACCCGGACGTTTTTCAACTACTGGTGGACAGGTGGGGTCTTCCAGAAATCGACCTCATGGCGTCCCGGCACAACAACAAGTTGCCGGTGTACGGGTCTCGCACAAGAGACGAAGGGGCGTCTCTGGTGGATGCTCTGTCCGTCCGGTGGACGTTCCGTTTCGCATACCTGTTCCCTCCGGTCTCCCTTCTTCCACGGGTAATCCGGAAATTCAAACAGGAAGGAGGGACGCTCCTGTTGATAGCTCCCGCGTGGCCCAGAAGGCACTGGTTCTCAGACCTTCAGGGTCTGTCCGTGGACAGTCCTCTGCGGTTGCCGCTACGACCGGACCTTCTGTCTCAGGGTCCTTGCCTTCACCCGGACCTGACTCGGCTGTCTTTGACGGCGTGGCTGTTGAGACGGCCATGCTGAGGTCCCGGGGGTTTTCCAGCTCTGTGGTGCGTACCATGTTACGAGCTCGGAAACAGTCTTCCGCGAGGATATACCATCGCGTGTGGCATTCGTTCTTCCAGTGGTGTCGACCGAGAGGTTATGCACCGCGGGAGTTTCGTCTGTCTCGGATTCTCGCCTTCCTGCAAGCGGGACTAGATCATGGGCTTCGCCTTGCTTCTTTGAAGGTACAGGTTTCGGCCCTATCTGTCTGGTTTCACCGTAGGATTGCTACAATCCCGGATGTGCGCACCTTTATGCAGGGTGTTCTCCGCATTCAGCCGCCCTTTGTTCCACCTGTGGCGCCTTGGGATTTGGCTGTGGTCCTGAGGGCTCTCCAAGGACCGCCGTTTGAACCACTGGGCTCAGTGGATCTTAAATGGCTAACAGCTAAGACTGTTTTCCTTCTGGCCATTGCTTCGGCCAGACGTGTTTCTGAGTTAGGGGCTCTTTCTTGTAGACCCCCTTTCTTGGTTTTTCATGGGAACAGGGCAGTGCTCCGCACTCGGCCCAAGTTTCTTCCCAAAGTTGTTTCCCAGTTTCATGTTAACGAGGAAATAGTTGTTCCGGCCTTTAACTCACCGGGTCTTTCCGTGGGTGAGGCCTCTTTGGATGTTGTGCGGGCCTTAAGGACTTATGTTGACCGCACTTCTTCGTTTAGGAAGTCGGACGCCTTGTTTGTCCTCTATGGCTTCCGTAAAAAGGGTTGGCCTGCTTCAAAGCAAACTTTGGCAGCCTGGATCCGTATGGCTATTTCTGAAGCTTATCTTCATGAAGGCCTACCGGTCCCTCCTTCTCTGAAGGCTCATTCCACTAGGTCTGTGGGTCCTTCGTGGGCAGCTCGACGTGGTGCCTCGGCAGTTCAGATCTGCAAGGCTGCTACGTGGTCCTCTGTCCATACGTTCGTGAGGTATCACAGGTTTGACACCTTCGCCTCTCAGGATGCTTCCTTCGGGCGGCGGATTCTCCTTTCTGCACAGGAGCGTCCCCACCCTTAAAGGATACTGCTTTGGGACATCCCCAAGGTATCCTGTGGATACCCTATGGACCCTGAAGTAGAAAATATGAGATATGGTAAGAACTTACCCTTGTTATCTCTATTTCTACGAAGTCCATAGGGTTCCACAGGACTCCCGCCCTGTCGCACCTGTGCTGCAGATGGGCTTTGCTCTGGTCACCGGTTTTCCGTCTCCCTCTGGTGAGAATGTGATTCTTGTATGTGTCCAGATCTTTGTTCTCTCTCTTCCTTCTCCTCCTCCGGCTTATGGCTTGGTAACTAACTGAGGTGCCTTGGCCCGGGGGCGGGGTATAGGAGGGGGACCTAGTGCATCCTGGGAGGCTGAAAGCTTAACTCTTTGGTGCCCTGCGACTGACGTCACACCTATACCCCAAGGTATCCTGTGGAACCCTATGGACTTCGTAGAAATAGAGATAACAAGGGTAAGTTCTTACCATATCTCATATTTTTCTTCACCAGGGAAATAATTCTTCTGTCATCCACCACAGTTGTTTTCCATGGTCTTCCGGGTCTTTTGGTGTTGCTGAGCTCTCCGGTGCATTCTTTCTTTTTAAGAATGTTCCAAACAGTTGATTTGGCCACACCTAATGTTTTTGATATCTCTTTGATGGGTTTGTTTTGATTTTTCAGCCAAACAATGGCTTGCTTCACTGATAGTGACATCTCTTTGGATCTCATATTGAGAGTCTACAGCAACTGATTCCAAATGCAAATGTCACACCTAGAATCAACTCCAGACCTTTTACCTCCTTAATTGATAATGAAATAACGAGGGAATAGCCCACACCTGTCCATGAAATAGCTTTTGAGTTGATAGTCCCATTACTTTTGGCCCCTTAAAAAGTGGGAGGCACATATAGAAACTGTTGTAAATCCTACACCGTTCACCTGATTTGGATGTAATTACCCTCAAATTAAACCTGGAAGTCTGCAGTTAAAGCACATCTTGTTTGTTTAATTTCAAAGCCATTGTGGTGGTGAATAGAGGCCAAAATATGAGAATTCTGTCAATGTCCCAATATTTATGCACCTGACTGTATATTATACATATGTGATATCTGATAAAGCACATATATTGTACATATATTGATATCTGATGAAGCACATATATTATACATATGTGATATCTGATAAAGCACATATATTGTGCATATATTGATATCTGATAAAGTACATATATTGTACATATGTGATATCTAATAAAGCACATATATTGTACATATAGTGATATCTAATAAAGCACATATATTGTACATATATCTGATAAAGCACATATATTGTACATATATTGATATCTAATAAAGCACATATATTGTACATATATTGATTTCTGATATTGTACATATGTTGATATCTGATGTGATATCTGATAAAGCACATATATTGATATCTAATAAAGTACATATATTGTACTAGTGTTCACTCTAGGTCCGGAAGCAGGCAGGGCGCCGGACCTAGAGCTAGGGCACTTCTGCGCACGCCCAAATAGGGGGCGTGACCAAAGAAAAGGGGGCGTGTCTTTATGACGCATCCCCTGTTTATCACTGCTGGGGGCGTGCCCGGCACTTACGGACATGCCGGGCAGCCCCCAAGTGCTGCGGTCACAGTGAATGGATGCCGGACGCATGCGCCCGGCATCCATTCACCGGCGGTGACCGCTGCGCCGCCGTTTTGACCACCCACGAGACACTGTGACCCGCAGGTGGAGACAGAACCCGCAGGCTGTCTCAGCGGGGCGCCGCGCTGGAGGGCAGGGTGTTTTCTGCTCTACAGAAATAGGGCAGGGCGCGGCGCCCCGCTAAAACAGCCTAGTGGGAACGCTACATATATTGATATCTGATAAAGCACATATATTTTACATATATTGATATCTGATAAAGCACATATATTGTACGTATGTTCAGTGTTCTCCCCAGAAAACTTTTCCAGCCGGGTGGCACCAAACAGCCTGGGGAGAACACTGATGTTGATATCTGATCAAGCACATATATTGTACATATGTTGATATCTGATAAAGTATATTATTCATAGTTCTATAAGAATAACACATCAGTAGGTAGTGGATGTCCCTGGACTGCTTACTATCAGTAACCTTACTGACCAGTCTTACTGGTGTGCATGGCCATACCAGACATTTAACAATTGTAAATGTCAACTGTGCACCAATTTGGGGCCTCAAATTGTAAGAAAATAGTCCCTGCCACCACCAGGATCCTTCAATGACACCTGGAACTGCTTGCATCAATTTGGTGTGTATCAGCTTCAGCAGTGATTGGCTGGTGTCTCTGGCTGGATACTTTCTTAATTTGCATCAGGAATACTCAACACAGGGCAGCCGGGGTATGGATTAGAATGTTAGCTCTTATCTGTTGGTCACTGTTCTTGCGCTACTCACAGAAGCAGGTAGTATTGTTCCCTGCAAAACTTGTACACCCCTTGCATCACTATACAACAGATTTCGCACCCCTTAGCTTATTTTGCTCCTAACCCTAAATGAGAGATGTTGTGTCCAAACTGGGTCTCTTCATTTGCCTCATCAAGGCATGTTTAAGAAAAGTTATCGCTGAAGACTAGGCTGCAGCCTTAATTGTGGCCAGAAGGTCTCAATGAACCATTTTCAATTCCAGTATGTTAGAGGAGACTTGGGCGTAAATGTAATAGACTGCAGGCATTGGCGAGACTGCCCGATGTTTTACAGTAGCAGTCATTTAAAAGGCAAAATCATCCTGGTTTTGCCTATTAAATGACTGCTACTTTGAAACATTGGGCGGTCTATTACATTAACCCCTCTGGCTCCCCTTTCCCTGAGTTACTTGCATGCCCCATGTGTCTCCCCAACCTCTTTGTTCATTACCTTCTGAACTTCCTCCTCTGGTAAAGATACCAATCATTTGTCGGTGTCGAGGATTGTCATTCGTTATAGCCGGTGTGTTTGAGGCTGCTGGTTACTTTTCTAATTATTCAAAAGCCAACTGTGATTTTGAATAGATTTCAGAATTTTTACCCAGTGTTCCAAAACCAACTGCCCGACTCTCTGCTTTCACAAGTAACTCATCCAAATAAAGGAAAATGGAAAAAATAAACCTTCTCCTCTTAATGCTGACTCACTAACAACTAACACTTTTCTAAATGTCCATAGAGCTGTGAACAACCTGAAAAGAAGATGGCAAAAGTGCTTGAATCTAGAGATTGTCATTCTCTTCTCTTCTCTAGAGACTGTTGTGTCTTCAAGGCCACAAACAAAGACCTCTGGATTTTCCTGAAAATTCCAGACTGTTGACCCTTTTTTATACCCAAGAAGACTCATTGGTCTGAAATGGAGCTTTCCCAGATGTGCACCTACTGCATTAATCTGGCTCCCACGTGGGTAACAGCTTGTTGTAAAAGCACTTCTCTGTTTTTACAGGGCTGCTTGCCCTTGCCTTTTCTTGATAGGGCTAACTGACATCTCCTTGGAGGAACCTCTAAAGAACTCCCTTCCAGGCATATAAGATTTAAAGCCAGCCCAGGAACATCTTCCTCTGTAAAGTCTGCTTCCACAATTTTGTGAATTACTTCAGCTGAGGATGCGTCTTTTTACCTCCTTGGATATAAAATGATACAATTCCTTGCCAAAAAGAGCCTTATCTTGGAAGAGCATTGTAGACAAGACACTCTTGGATGTAACATCTGCTGCCCAGTCAGTGCCTGAGCCAAGAGCTCTTCATGCTGCTACTTCCATGGATCTCACTGCCAACCACAACTTATCCATCGCTGCCTTCAAAATAACTTCAGCTCTGACATTTTTCCAGCATCTTTCTCTGTACATTGCCAATCTAAACACTCAAACATCTTTGTCACTAAGCTAAGAGAAGCAGGGTTTATAGAGATCTCCTAGAGTCAGAAACGATCTCCTCGGCTCCATCTCCAACTTCTTATCCAACAGATCTCTAAAGATTAATACATATTCAGTAGGTAAAACTCTTTTGTTTTGGTGGACTGCTGCAGCCTCCATTGCAAGAGCCACATCGGTCATTTATATCCTCCCTATTTTTATAGGATGAAATGAGATGTAACATATGATCAACTTTTTAGCAACTTTGTCATTGAAATTTAGTAATTTCACATCCTTCTGCAAAGGAAGAACCGTTTTACTGACCATACTTTTTTTTTTTTATCCTGAAAATCTTCTATATTATTAAGAGGTTCACTGAGGACTCTGGTGAGATAACCAAAGAGCTCCAGATAAGAGAGAGATCTCCTGTGTCATCATCATCATCTTCTAGCACTCCAGCTAAGTCACCTTGTTCTTCCTCTGAACCCACAGGAGACTTTGCCCTGATTTTGCTGGATGACTCTTTCTGACTACCTTGACACAATGCCTCCTTGATCCACTTTAGCCACAACAGCAAATCTTAGCATATCACCCGAACTGAACTCTACGTAGTTTGTCCCCTGTATTTCGGCAACCCAGGCTGGTACTGAATAGCCTGGTGCTGGTTGTGCTTAATACGGCGGACCCCTACGTCGTTTGTCCCCTGTATTTAGCACAACCATTACTGGGTCTCCAAAGCCTGGTGCTGGTTGTTCTATCGGGGGGTGGGGGAGAGGGGGCCATGCCGTGTTTAAAAAAATAAAAAAAAAATTACACAGGTGTTGTTTTGGTTTTTTGGGGGGCTTTTTAAACACGGCAGCACAGACGGATCTCGCTGATCTTGTCTGTGCATCTGTTTATATTTTTTTTTACTTTTATTTTACTCCCAGATCCATGCAAGCATATGTGTCTCTGCTATCGCACAATCTAAAGATCGGCAAATTGTTAGATCGTGCACGATAGATCTTGTGTCACATCAAGCAGCTTTTGCTGCACATCATGTCCTGGAGTGCCGGGGAGAGTTCAAGGGAAATCGTTCACGATATCGCATCTAGAGCACATCGTCTAGTGTGTAGGCACCTTAAGTCCCACTGAACCGGCTAACTAAGGCATCTGTGAGACAAACCAGTTTGAGATCTATATACTGGTTTGCAGCCAAACAGAGAGATGCCCTAGGAATATACCAATATGTGTAAGTGTGGTTTCCGCTCAGCATATGTATTCAGGGTGTCACTCTGGGCTATATGTTGCATATTAGAGTACAAGTGATATGAATGTCCGCTGGAGGTAATAATTGATGGGTTATAACAATACAGCCCTTCACTGCCAGCAGCAATATATTTACGGTTCCAGGACCGATTGAAAACTGACAATGTGTCTAATATATATTTTTATAGAACAAGAGTTACCTCAATTTTCTTATACTTCTACCAAGCTTGTGATTTTATTGGATTTTTTCATATATTCAAATCATCAGTCACAGAATCAGAAAACCATTTTGCTATAACCGCACTCCTAATCAGACTGCTAAATTGTAGCTCTTTTGCTACTCTTTGTATAGAATAGTCGCTGTTTTCGGATTCTATGTTACAAACATTACTTTGACTGATACATATGAGAACTTTAAGCGATTATCGGTATATGATATTTTGGTGATTACTGCCCCATATGTGTTATATTTCAATAAATACTGATTTTATTACATGTAATTTGTGAATACAATTGTAGTTTCTATCACATCAGCACAGATTTCTATACAGTATTATAGTTTTTAACTTTATGAGGTTAATCGTTCCTCTTTTAGGGCCTGATTAAGAGATGGACGTTAATGCGATCGCAGATGTGATGTTGTACGCAATGTAGCTGCAAAACTATACTAATGTCTGCAAAAATCACCTGAGCATAAGGACGTCCACTGCTGCCTTCTTACCTGCGTGCTACAACGCATACCTGCTGACCAGCGACAAACGACGGTGGGGAGAGCGGGGCCATGCTTAATTCAGCATCGCTCACGATATCCCCAGATTGGGCTGCATGTACAGCCGACTGGGGTTATCATTAACAACCCGCTGGAGTGCGCATCGCTGGCCGTTCGGACCATACACACTAGACAATATGAACGATATATCGCTGAACGTTATCGTTCATATCGTTCAGTTTTATCGTCTAGTGTGTATGCCCCATTATCCTTGTAATTATGATAACATTGTGTTGATATTGGTCATCATTCTGCTTATTCTGGAATATGAACTGAACTGAAAAGGATCCTATACTTGGATAATGGCTAGGAACTGTACAATAGCCTTTTTGCATCTTCTGATATTATCCCATTGTGCCCCAGAGTGGTTTTTTGTTTTCATTTTATGTTTGGATGATTTTTTATCTGTTATGACCACATCCTCTGGGTGATATCCCCCTTGATTACTTGTGTTGGGGACATTTCACTATACTATAAGTAAATTACTTGTTTAGATTTCCTCCCCTCGTACAATAACATGTATTGTTCATCTACAGGAAGCAGTTGGTGAGACCCTAGAAGAGCTATGGATTTCGTACAATTTAATTGAGAAGTTGAGAGGAATGCATGTAATGAAGAAGCTAAAAGTCCTTTATATGTCCAACAATGCAGTGAAAGACTGGGGTAAGTACATTCTCATTATAGGGCTCATGAGTTATTCCATTAACCATTATCTGCCAGTCACCTGGAACAGCTAAAACACATCGGCCATAACCTACACAAAAAAGCTCTACACAGCTGTATTCCCTGAGACTTGGCTGCAGTTGCACTGCTGTGTTCCCAGCAGAAACAATACATCAGAAAGTTAGGGTTATCAATGGGGGACCTTTTACACCTATATCTCTCATTGCTTAGAGACTGAAACTGACTGCTAGCAATTTATTTTCTTTCTTCACTGTTATTTGTTGATTACTGCAAATTTCTTTACCTTTTATTGCCATTGTGTTACCTTGTCTACCTCCCATACTCTCTCCCACCTCACCTCCCTTCCGCATCCTATTTCCGCACCAGCATTCAATACGTCATCACTAGTACCTCTACTTACTACCCTGGACTATTGAACCCTGCCCCACTGCACCCCCTGTTCAATACCTGCGGTTTCTCGCTCACACTCAGGGCTCGATTCAGACCCGCTCGCTAGATGCGTTCGCACACACCCAGCATGGCAGGCGATCGCACGGCAAGGCATTAGCAAGCCCACTATCTCTTGGCGTGCGATCGCTTTGTGTATTCAGACGCCCACTTGCGCACGTCATCTCCACGAAGTGTATGTAACCATCAGTACATCGAGGGCCATCGGAAGTGAAAGCAGCACTTGTGGTTGACTATACCCTACCACAAGCACTGCGAGCACTGTTAATTTTGCACGCATCTGAATCGGCGTTAAGACGCTCAGGCACTCCTGCGTTTGCACCTCCTCTCCCCCGTTTTTAATAGCCAGCCCCTGTCACCACCCACAAACTGCTTCTCCCATCACTCACTCTGCTGGGCTGTCTATGCGCAGCGAGCGAACGCTTCCCGATCTCTCGCACTGGTTCACGCACGCGCATTGCGAAAATCGTTCAGCTACGAGCGAACGCATCCTAGCGAGCAGGTCTGAATCAGGTCCTCAGCTCTTATTCCTCCTCGCTATGCTCCTCTCCTGTCATATCACAATGCACCTACGTGCTTTCCTCTGCCTTCATCCTCCTATACTTTGCCCCTGCTCTGGTCCTTGAGGCTCTTTCCACCTGAAATCTGTTCCACCCAGTGACTTCCACTACCTTCTTTCTCCTTCACCCCTCAATTGCTAGAGCATCCCCGTCTTACACATCATCTCCCCGCCCTATACTGCCTGACCCCCCTTCTTGTCCACATTATCCTTCATGATTTCTCTGGCCTTTTCTCTTACTTCTTCCCTTCACTCAGGTGCCAAACATCTTACATGATGTCTCAACCCTACCTCACTCTCCATGCTCTTTCCCTGTTACCAACCCTTGTCTACCTTAATATGCCCCTCACTCCTTATCTTGCTCCTTCCCATGGCTTTCAGGGGCATCTATCCTTAACCATGGGACCCATCCTAGTCCCTCTCTCTGCTCTGACTCTTCCCTTTGTCCCAAATTCTGCCTTTCTCACCAGCAATTCTGCCAACCTTATCCACATCTCCCATCTCATGAGCTTTCTGGAACGTTGGATCTCTTCATTTCCACCACCTTGTAATTTCCACCTACTTCAACTTCTTCATCATCAATTCTGCTGCATTTTACAGATCTGGCGGCATGAACATCCCACTTCATCTTATTCTGGTTCATTTGCTCTGAGCCTTCACTTTCTTTTTGTCATTATTTCATGTTTTTCTACCCAGTCCATCCTCATGTCACGGTTACCTCTGAGTATATTGGTCCTGTCTCCCAATGCCTTCATAATTTTGTTGCCTGGCTTCCCCACTTCTTATCCCTAAACCTTCCCTCCCTCATCCTGGGTGTGACTTCAGTATACCTAATGATAACCTGTCAGTTGCTGCCGCGTCCAAACGGGTCTTCTTCATGTGGCCCTTCACAATGGACTTTTTTTCCAGGCTCTGTAAATGTTACTCCCTTGATCTCATCTTGTCCCACCTTTGTGTCCTTTTCTAACTCAACCTTTCCGGTCTCCTCTCTCTCTCTTTCGGCCTCTCCCTGCCTCTTGCACTGTTCCCCTCACACAAATCCTTGCTCACTAACTGTAATCTTGATGCCCTCAACCTGCCATCTCTTCTTCATCTCCTCTCTACAATAACTGCACTAGCTTGCTACAATCTAGCTGTCTCTCGTAACAAGTGCACTCTCGCCTCTGCCACCACTCTTAGCATCTGGTGTTCCAAACCTCAACCATGTCATTCCAAACAGATCTGTTGCTTGCAAAAATGAACTTTCACTGCTGGAGGAAACCTCGTTTTTACACTGATTCCTTTGCTCCAAATTCAGTCTGATCTCTGACCTCTCTCTTCACTAAACAATCCTACTTCAATTTTTTTTTTTTTTTCCTACAAAGTCATCTAACCTCTGTCACCTCTATGCAACCTTCAGTGCCCTCCAAACCGGCTTCTGTCCAATACACTCCACAGAGGTTGCCCTTACTAAAGTCACCAATGATCTCTCTGCCAAGTGTCCAAAGGGCACTTTTACTCATCCTCTGGGACCTCTCTGCAGTCTTTTACATTGTGAATCGCCCTCTCCTCCTGTATACCCTTCACTGTAATGGCCTTCAAGATACCATCCTTTCCTAGTTCACTTCTTTCCTTTCCAACCACTCTCTGTTTCTACCTCTGGCTCCCTCTCACTGTCTACTACTTGTTGTGGTCAAACAAGCATCTGTTTTTTGGGGGGGGTTTTTTGGTACACCTCCTAATTTTGTGACATAATCGGCTTCTTCGGTCTCCTGTGCCACCACTATGAGGAAAACACCCAAAGCTACCTCTCCTCCCCTGACATATTCCCTCCCTCCCTCCTCTCTCTGACATGTTCTCATGGATATCCCAATGTTTTTCCAAACTCAACATGTATAAAACAGAACTCAACCATTGACAATACTACGTTCTCGTCTATTCCTTCATGTGTCCTGTCTGGGTGTCATCCTTGACTCTCTATACATCAACCCATCGCAAGACTGCTTCCCATATTTGGCAATCTCTACACTGACCCCCCTATCCCTTGCAAAATACAATTCACACTTCTTATCCTCATCTGCAAAGGCCTCAGCAGCTCCTCTATACCCTACAGATCCAACCTCATTTCTTTCTACATCCTCTCTGTCATGCCAGTGACTGCTGTCTCACTAATATACACCTTACACTCCCACATCCAGGACTAATTTCCAGTACTGCTTCTCTGCTGCTCCATACTCATACCGCACTCCCACATCAAATACTTCTGTGCTGCTCAATACTCCTACCACGCTCTCCCATCCAGTACTACTTTTGTGCTCCCCCATCCAGTACTACTTCTGTGCTGCTCCATACTCCTACCACACTCCCACATCCAGTACTACTTCTGTGCTCCCCCATCCAGTACTACTTCTGTGCTGCTCCATACACCTACCACCCTCCCCCATCCAGTACTACTTCTGTGCTGCTCCATACACCTACCACCCTCCCCCATCCAGTACTACTTCTGTGCTCCCCCATCCAGTACTACTTCTGGGATGCTCCATACTCCTACCATGCTCTCCCATCCAGTACTACTTCTGTGCTCCCCCATCCAGTACTACTTCTGTGCTGCTCCATACACCTACCACCCTCCCCCATCCAGTACTACTTCTGTGCTCCCCCATCCAGTACTACTTCTGGGATGCTCCATACTCCTACCATGCTCTCCCATCCAGTACTACCTTCTGTGCTGCTCCATACTCCTACCACGCTCCCCCATCCAGTACTACTTCTGTGCTGCTCCATACACCTACCACCCTCCCTCATCCAGTACTACTTCTGTGCTCCCCCATCCAGTACTACTTCTGGGATGCTCCATACTCCTACCACGCTCTCCCATCCAGTACTACTTCTGTGCTCCCCCATCCAGTACTACTTCTGGGATGCTCCATACTCCTACCACGCTCTCCCATCCAGTACTACTTTTGTGCTCCCCCATCCAGTACTACTTCTGTGCTGCTCCATACTCCTACCACACTCCCACATCCAGTACTACTTCTGTGCTGCTCCATACACCTACCACCCTCCCCCATCCAGTACTACTTCTGTGCTGCTCCATACACCTACCACCCTCCCCCATCCAGTACTACTTCTGTGCTCCCCCATCCAGTACTACTTCTGGGATGCTCCATACTCCTACCATGCTCTCCCATCCAGTACTACCTTCTGTGCTGCTCCATACTCCTACCACGCTCCCCCATCCAGTACTACTTCTGTGCTGCTCCATACACCTACCACCCTCCCTCATCCAGTACTACTTCTGTGCTCCCCCATCCAGTACTACTTCTGGGATGCTCCATACTCCTACCACGCTCTCCCATCCAGTACTACTTCTGTGCTCCCCCATCCAGTACTACTTCTGGGATGCTCCATACTCCTACCACGCTCTCCCATCCAGTACTACTTCTGTGCTCCCCCATCCAGTACTACTTCTGGGATGCTCCATACTCCTACCACGCTCTCCCATCCAGTACTACTTCTGTGCTCCCCCATCCAGTACTACTTCTGGGATGCTCCATACTCCTACCACGCTCTCCCATCCAGTACTACTTCTGTGCTGCTCCATACACCTACCACCCTCCCTCATCCAGTACTACTTCTGTGCTCCCCCATCCAGTACTACTTCTGGGATGCTCCATACTCCTACCACGCTCTCCCATCCAGTACTACTTCTGTGCTCCCCCATCCAGTACTACTTCTGGGATGCTCCATACTCCTACCACGCTCTCCCATCCAGTACTACTTCTGTGCTCCCCCATCCAGTACTACTTCTGGGATGCTCCATACTCCTACCACGCTCTCCCATCCAGTACTACTTCTGTGCTCCCCCATCCAGTACTACTTCTGTGCAGCTCCAGCCGTCAGAATGACCATGATTTATATTACTGCGATTCTTTTAATTGGTTAGTTTTTGTTACCACATATTAATTAAGGCAACATGAATGTTTGACTATATGATCTATTTACCAGTCTGAGAAAAGCACATACGGGCATTTTGACTTTTACAGGCATATCAATGTAATTTTAGTTACTATTAATTTACAAATATGCCCAGCTATATCCTTGCTGCTGGCATGGCAAATCACACCACGCATAGCATGAGACGCGTGCCCAAGAGTGGATACGTGCACTGCGGATGCACCTCCGTAGGAATGCATGGTGCGATCGCGGTGCTCGCCGTAGTGTACCGAATCGTATGGCGCGATACGTTTGCAGCACGATCAGCCACAATGCAACTGGGTGCATCTGTATGTGTGTCCTGTGCTCCCGAGCTCTGTGGCATCGACAATCATAAGTAAATTGATATGCTTATCTCTTTCCTAGGGAAAATCATGATTATTGGTAAGTATGTAAATGGTCATGGTTCAAATCAGGGGCACATATTGACGCTGTGACTAAACCATGGCGCTTACACTTCGAGAAACTAGTTTTTAAACTTTGTGTAGAGACAAATTATACAAATGTGTTATTGCTCATCTAGCCTGAATACACCATGCAGCACGATATGCCTGGCGTGAGTGAGCCGCCAGGTCCTGTGCAACTCTGCTAGCGCCGGGCATCTTTTTTGCGATGCGACTAGTATGCGCCAGGAAACTGTGCTGTCTAATTTGATATACAAGTGTCGCATATCTGTGTGAAACTGCGACTGAAAACGGAACTTAGTGTGGAAAACAGCTGCGGCCGCTGCATTATAGCACTTGGCATGCTGATTGAGAGACTACAGCTGGGTACACACTAGACTGACTGAGCGGCCATCCAGCCGATCCACCGACCTGAAGATTGGTAAGTGTGTATGTACTTACCAATCATCAGCCTGATGTGTTGTGACTGATGTCACATCTGGGCGGGGATTTGCATGTGCCTACCCAGTTGAGCTGTCAGTCACAGCAACTGTTCAGGCGGTTGGCTGACTGCCCGTACACACAGCATGATGCACCAGTATATCTGCAGATATATTGGGCATCAGCTGTGCTGCACAGCCGGCGCGATAAGTCTGCGAATGACATCGTTCAGGCATATCGCTGGTTCACACTGGTCGACACACACACACACACACGATACATTGGCCATTTAATCAAACGACCGATTTGTCAGCCAGTGTTCCCCCAGCATAAGTCGCACACAGATAGGAGTGTCGCATAACAAATGAATCAGCACAGTCCTGCATTGTGACTTAGATGTATTTTATGCAGAAAAGACGCCCGGTGCTAGCAGTGTCTCATGGGACCAGGAGCGCCAAGAGACATGAGCAGAGACGAGACATGAGCAGAGACGAGTGAGGACACAATCTGTGATGTGATTAATTTAATACACATACACATATGAATAAATCCAGAATACATGTAATACGTTAGATCACCCTCACTGACATGGGTACTGTAGCTGCTCTTTTCTTCTTCTAACACTTTACACAAAACCAATTACAGATTTTTATTTTCTGAAACCCCTGTGTTCCTTTCAGCGGAGTTTGGGAAGCTGGCAGAGCTGCCATGCTTAGAGGATCTTGTGTTTGTGGGAAATCCTCTGGAGGAGAAGCACACACTAGAGGGCAACTGGGTAGAGGAGGCAACGAAACGTCTCCCTAAACTAAAGAAACTGGATGGTGAGTGATAACTGGCCCAAGCTGTACTTACCTAGACATACATTCATACACACCTGTTATATTCTGTTCTAGCCATGATATTATTGCTTTTACTGCATCTCCTTAGTACAACTAAAAGGGTCGTCATGTTTTATTTCTAACTTCAGTTTTTGGGGTTTTTTTTGGCTGTTTTATTATTTATTTCATTTTTGTGAGATCAAAAAGCTTTACCTCGATTTATTTTCATTTTCCTTTATTTAATGTCATGTGTAAGACTTTAAATTGTCACCATTATGTATACACAAGTGTCCTTGGTCGGGTGGGCATGGTTTCCCATGGCAAAATAAATTGCCCGCTTAGGCCATGGTTTTTGTGCCTTCATCCACTACAGGCTAATGAGATCAGCAGCCACATGGAGGCCCCCACGCTGCAGTGACTGCCGTGCTGGTATTACATGGAATGTTCCCACAGTAATAGGGAAACCTTGCCTGTAACCTTACTGCAATGATTTGCCCATAATAATGGTGTGATGACATTGTGGCTTGTTTTATAGGAATACTTCTCTATGCTGTCCTGTTCCGACTGGGATGTGCTAGCGGGATGGGAGGGTGAGGAGTGACTATAGAGATAAGACAAACCATAACTGATCATTATATAGATAAGAGGAAATGATGATGAACCATCGGTACTGGCTACATTTGCTCCTGTTTGTAGCGTCTCTTCTCGTGCCCCTGGGTGGCGGGATCATGTAAATTACAGCCGTCTGACCTGTCCCTTCCAACTCTTATGTTTCAGGAAATCCAGTCATTAAGCAGGAGGACGAGGAGGGAGATGACGCCTAAGCTTTCACAGTGTCTTTATCCTTTTAACTTATTTAAACCATTTAAAAAAATACATACTTTTTATAAATGTTCTTTGTATATATAATGATGTTTGGAAATGGTTTTCCTTTTTTACATGTTAAAGTATCTTTTGTGGATCAAAACGGAATTGTAATCGTTACCTCAGTATCTGGATGGATCAGACCCATCTGTTGGCTTTAGTGGCACAAAATGGGGGATGAGTTTAATAAATTCTTCTCTCCTCTGAGACCATGCACAAGTTAAACAGTATCATTCTACAACTAAAAGGGGGTTGCAACAAGTTATATAATGTATCCATTCCGTAATGTGTTCCCATCACAGAAACACAGAGGAGACAGCCATTTTGCAGGCTGAGCCAATATTCTCCCTTTAAGTTCAATAGTAAATGTATAGGCTGTATTCACTGAATATTGGTTGAACCCATCAAGATGGTTGCTACCTCTTCTAGTAGGTGACGGGTACATTTTATTTTATATATACACTCAAAGTGCACAAATAATTTTATATATGGTGTATAAGTCTATCATTTGTTTGTTATAGAATACTTTAGAAAGGAATAAAGGTTATTTTTATGCATACAGAAAGCTGAATAATGAAGGCAATGCCAGTCATGTGAGTGATAGTGGTACGTACTGGTTTGTGCCACACAGTAATTCTTCATTCATACTTTATTTGTTGGAGTGGAAAGTGCATACAGTTACGTTGTTGGCCAAGGCAAGCAGTCCATTTGTAAATGTCTTATTTTTGTGTTATTGAGTAAACGACTCTGAATGTGCTGCTCAACGTCACCATCCATCATTAGATACCCGCCATCTTTTTTACACTTCGTTATGGAGATTGAGGGTGCAATCTTTTCATTAAATGACCAGAAATATGAAAATTGAGAGAGTGTGTTTAATAAAGTGTTACAAATGATTTCTCACCTTAATTGATAGTGAGCAGAATCTTTATTTCTCTTAAGTGCGTTTGATTTTCTGCCCTAGTAGTGAAGAGTGAGGAGCTTATGTAATGCTAACTAATAATGGCTACTAATCTGTGATTGGAATCACTCTATAGCAGGAGTTTAGTAGATGTCTAGTTATGAACTTGCTCTTACTATTGGCCACATTAGCAGATGAGAGAATGAAGGAAAGATACATAGGCTTTATATACACGTGATGCCATCATGTCAGCATGGACCAGAATGTTTCCAGCACCTTGTTGAATCCATGTCATGAAGAATTCAGTGACTGACGGCATTTTGAATTTGGCGCAGACTGTCAGCCAATCAGGGGTGGCCTCCCCTAATTGGTTGCCTGTCCAGGCGGCTGATGCAAAATTCAAAATGCCGCCGAAGACCCTGAAGGGAAGGGAATGCTGAGGGCAGGTGAGTGCTGCTGTGAGAGGTGGTGTGAGGAAAGATGTAAGGGGAGGCAAGTGCTGGTGAGAGAAGTGACTGCTGGTGTGGGGAAATGCTGCAGTGAGAAGTGAGTGCTGCAGTGAGGTGGGCTACTGTAAGGGGAGAGGAGATCTCCCAGAGGAAAAGCCGGCCCCAGAAGAATAGGAGGAGCCATTGCTGGCCAGGACGGGCCAGCAGCAAAAAGTTGAGAAGCTAGAAGCTGAGGACTGGAGAGTGCTGCAGTGGTAGACGAGAAAAGAGCCTCTGCCAGCGCCATGGTAGACGGCTTCAGCCACCTTCACTTAATCTTCCTTAGACCACCAGGGTTGTTGGGCACTAGGCCCGTGGGCCCAGTCAGGCCTGTGGTGCTTGTTAGGCGGGCAGAGAGCCTGTGACCCTGGGCATTAGGCCCAGGTCACTGTCATTATTTTGAAGTGGGGGTATGGAAATATCAGGGGGGCTCAGGATTTGGGCCTGCCTCTGTAAAGCCCCCCTGTTGTTTCCATACCCCCGCTGCTTTGGCTTGTGTATACATCTGCAAACATTCTGGTATGTTCTGTATGAAGTTCACACGCACTAATAGAATATCTTTATATATAGGCTTAAGCTGCACGCACACACACGATTTTGTTACCAACGATTTTATGAACGATTTTCTGTCAGATTTTTTAAAGTGTAATGAACGATTTTTGCATATTCCCTTAATGAAAATTGTTGAGTTGACAAGTCTGACTGAACTACAAACATCAACACGCAAGAACGATTATCGTACATCGTCTGACTCAGAAAGAACGATTTTTTCAAACGATTATCGTTTAGCGATAATCGTTCAAAAAATCATGTGTGTATGCAGCTTAAAGCATTTAAGCATGTCTGAATGGTGTTCAGAATTAAATGACTGATATAAAGCAATTAGTAGTGCCTAGAATTAAGTTCATCCACATTCCATATTGGTTAATCAATATTACCATCTATATCAGTATGTAGATGAGAAGGAACAACATACACTTCATGGTATAAATACATTTTAAATGTTGGAAGACAAAAAAACCCCAACAACTTGGAGACGAGAAAATAAACCTGGGAAGCCCTGATGTGAGAATAATGTCCATGGTCATACTGGAAGTTACTAGTGCCCATGTTCTTCAATAAACTATGATAGGTTTAGATCTGACAGCTGTAAAGTTCTCTTTGGATTATTATTACAGGGTTGTCACCATGAGATTTGTACAGAGCATGTCACCTTAGTTACCCAATTGCAGAACACACTTGAATCAATTACAGTCTACAAAAGACAAGATGCTCCATTTGTGGTGATAATTAACAGACCTTTTATAATAGCCATAAAAAAATAATTATTAACAAATATATTGTATTCAAGTAGCACACAGTATACATGTTTGTAATCCAACATTCTTCAATGCACGCAACAAAATACATTTCAAAATATTGACTTCTAACAATTCATTTTGGGACATGTTATCTTAAAAGAGATGACCCCCTCATTCATTTCATTCATACACCCCAAATAAAAATAAGGTGATTTGCAAACACTGTTTTTCACATTTCTGCTGACGTCTGGTTTTAAATAAACATTTATCTTAGCAGCAGCAATAGGGGCATCTGGGTTTGGACTGGTGTTTTTTTTTGTTTAACATGCAGAAACATTGTTTCAACAATGTGACATATTACCGGTTCCTCTGTATAGAGTGGTGGGGATGTGCGCGGGCACTCCTGATCTTCAGACAAGTAGGCAGGTTAGATGCAACGTTTTACAAATTAAGGCAGCAGAAAGGTTTTCAATATTAATTTGGTAATTATCTTATTACTATTTGGAGAATTTTTATGTTAGTTTTGGATGGTGTTCTCTTTTAGCCTTTACATACACACACATATATATGAATCAGTCTTATGATGCTGGCAGTATAAATATTACATTGTAGACGAGTTACATGAATCCTCGCTCCTTTGTCCAGTGTGAAGGGATTGCCTGATCGCTCTTTGCCATTAGTATCTACCTCTAAAGCTTCATTGCAAACAGACTACAGATAAATAGAATTCTGCGTCTGCTAGTTGGGAATGAGTGGCTTCATTTCAGGGATTTGCATGTGTTCTCTGTCACATTAAATGAGCACACCATTTGTAGGCTGGGCCTGGGCAATCTGTAGCTCACCAGGTGTTGTGTAACCTCATGCATTCTCTGCCAGCTGCTCTCAGACATGGTATGCTGGAATTTGTAGCTTCACAACACCCAGACAGCCACAGGTTGCCCAGGTATGGCGTATATACACAAAGGGTGTAAGGACCGCACATAAATGTGTTTCTACAGCTAATATTAAAGTAGGGCTCACGTTTCAGAGTCTTTGGGATACTTTGATTGTTCCACCGATCAATAAGAAATTCTAAAAAACTGGGACCAAGGAACAGAGTGTGACATACTGTAAAGACAGGCTGCCAAATACAGTAACTAAGCCACAAAGTATAAAATGGATATTATACATCTATCATAGTTCACATTAATAGACTGTCCCATTTTCTGTTTGAGGGGGAGATACATCTCCCCCTAAATATTAAAGCCTTTGTGCAGAACAGCAGTGAACCAGGAGACAGGTAGAAAGCCCACATAATTATTATTGGTATCACTTATGCTGTGTGATAACACCCAAATTATCCGATACAGGGACAACCTGCCCTACACACCCGCCAGAGAAATACACAAAAACTTCTGACTTCACAGATACATTGGGAACATTTCCTACACTCTATTGCAGGCCTGGCCAACCTGAGGCTCTCCAGCTGTTGTGACACTACAAGTCCCAGCATGCCCTGCCGCGGTTTTAAAATTTCCTAATAGCAAAACCGTGGCAGGGCATGCTGGGACTTGTAGTTTCACAACAGCTGGAGAGCCTCAGGTTGGCCAGGCCTGCGTCTATTGCTTAGCATCTACAAAGTAGATGGGTAAGTATGCCTTGCAACAGTTTTGCTATATGGCCATGCTAAAACTGTTGCAATGCATGCTGGGGTTTGTAGTTCAACTACTGCTGGAGGGCTGCTTATTTACCCACCCCTGATCTAGAATGATTCCAATACTGTGCTTTATAGGCCATGATTACCACCTATATAAATCTTCAGGTCACGCTCTTATAATGAGAAGACGTCAAGCTTAATAAAATAATAATTATAATTAGGCAGTGATCATTAAGACAGGATATCAGTCACTCTCCAAAACTATTAACATATAAAAGATTGTCTGTTAAGCAATATAAAGATTATTTTTTACAAAACTTAAGTATATGTAAGGTGTGTTACATATAGTATATATACATGTTATCTGCAATGTCTTTTCCCCTCTTGTAGATAAATTCTCAAAAAAAAAAAATTGTAAAAAATAAAAATAATAAATTGCGAATTGTATGCAAATCTGTGCTAGGGAGGAAATGGTTCCATACATTTCATTTATTGGCTGTCACACAATGGTAATCTCTCAGCAACACGAGTTCTTTTCATCTAGCTGTATGACAGAGCAATTTACCCGCATTTGTGGTGTTGGCTATTACGTGGGCAGCCAACGGCGTTTATGTCACTAGGAACCAGTGACCTCTGTGAAGCACTCCATACCCAATACTGAGGAGGCTGGATGGGCTGCATAATGGGTACGGCCAACATGGATGCTTCCTGTGTACAGGCAATACGTGGCGTTTAAGCCATTGTTTTATGATGGGGATGGAAAATCTTCAGTACTCCGTTCTTGCCGACCTCCAAGATGTACAACACATGTAGGTCAACGACAGCAGGAGCGCTGATTATTGGTAACTCTGTAGTATTGCACTCATATTCCACATTATCCAGTGTACACGGTGACAGAAAACCAAGCAAGGGCCACAAAATAAAGGTGTCGTTACATCAGCAGAAATTATCCTTTTTGCAGGTCTCAAAAGGAGACGACGACGACGACAAGTGCTGTCTCTATGTAAGTTGTCTTTCCAGGCACGGGTGTAGGAGAAAAAGATTTCTTTGCTCTCCAAGACATGATTCGTGATTGATTGTTTTCCCAATAAATAATTTAAAAAGACCAAAAAAAGTCCAGAGTCCACTGTAAGTCTCATGGATTTGACCCTTGCAGAAAGTGAACGTTGAAAGAGAGAAAACGGGTTAGTGAAGGGAGCGGAGCGAGGGTCCAGCCTCACTGCAGCAGCGGAGCGTCTGCCTATATCTCTCCATCATCTGAACTGTCACAGCTCTCGCTGCTGCTGCTGCTGCTACTACTACTACAGTCACTGCTGCTCCCGCTGTCACTGCTCTCCATCCGGCAAGATCTGGCGTGTAATGCCGCTCGTGCTGCCGCCGCAGCTGCAGCCTCACTTTGCCTCTTGGCTGCGGCTTTCTTCTCCTGCTCCGCGTGGCTCTTCATGTGCGCACTGCGACTTTTCACCTTGAGGAAGACCCTGGAGGATGAAGACACAGACACTCAGTTTGTTTAATGTGAAGGAGACTTTTAAGCCTTTCTTTTCAAGTGGAATAAGATGATGGGGTAAATCAGTATTACTGATGAAAGATTACAGCATGGAACGGCCCATTCTTTTCATCACTTACATTTACCAACAGCAAAGTCAGTTTTATGGTTTGTTTTTAGAGATTTTATTTTGTGAACTTTTGTTTACGTTTTTTTTTTAAAGCAAACACCATTTACATAATGAAGTAAAAAAAAAATAAAAGTATATATATATATATATATATATATATATATATATACACACATACATCAGCCACGGGCTTGGCACTCTGCCTCCAGGAAGTGTAAGGTGGGTGCCCCCCGCAAGACAGGGAAGTAGCAAACAAACAAGGGTGGCACTCCAAGTGTAACAGTGTTAAAGCCGGGTTAATAGACCACCGGCATGTTTATTGTAAATCAACGTTTCAGTCCTTGCGGACCTTCATCAGGAATAAATTACAAAACATAAAAATCGCTTACCTAAATACACAAGAAGACTCCACCACGAGTGTGCACCCCGCGCCAACCTCCCGGAGCTGAGCCATGACGTCATCAGCGTGCACTACACGGCACACACGGCGTATGGTAATCAGCTCACCATGGCAACGCTGCAAACATAACAGCGAAGGCAGGAAAAATGAGTAGTGATAAAGGAAAGATAAACAGATCACTGGTAACGAAGTTAAAGAGTTGCAGAACCCAACATATATAACAATGGTATACATCAAAATCAGATGAATCATAATTACATCATATATAAGAGAAAAAGTCTAATATTGAAAATGGTAAAGAACATCATACAAAGCATGTAAGTGAAAGCGTTTCATTCAGCCCATTAGGCTGCACAGTATTGAAACGGAAGATCCAGCGGGCTTCCAATTGCAGTAGCAAGGTAGACCTATCTCCCCCCCGTTTATTATCAGGGATATGGTCAATCATCTTGTATCGTAGAGTAGATAAATTATGCCTACATTCCTTAAAATGTCGGGCCACAGGCTGATCATAATCCTTCCCTGATAAAGCCATACGTATTGCCGATCTATGTAGTGCCATCCGTTCTCGGAACTGCCTGTTGGTTTTGCCTATATATAAGTATCCACAGGGACATCTAATATAGTACACCACAAATTGGCTGGTACATGTAAGAATATGTTTAATTTTAAATTTATGGCCAGTATGAGGATGCACAAAGCTATCACCTATTTCTAGATAACTACAGGTTGTGCATCCCAAACACCTGTAGTTTCCTGGTTTTTTTAGTCAAAACATTTTTTGGCATAGCAGCATAATCAGAACCTGTGATGTCAGTGTGGACGATCCAGTCCTTCACATTAGCACTAAAATCTCATAAAAGGTTTACCGTACTCCCAGTTTTTGAGAGTACACCGTATCTGTAATGATCCCACAGAAGAAAAATTCCAGTTAGATAGGATGATGAATAATTTCTTGGCTAGAGGTTACCCTGCTGATTTACTCAGAGTCCAAGGAGAGAGCCTTATTAGCCCCTAAACAGAATGCTCCATTACCGCAGGTAACATCTATGAATCCAGCTAATATTGTATGGGTGAATAGCTTTAGTGCTAGCATTGAAACTATGATTAGGAGGGCTCACCATTTTTGGACAATGATTAAGAATGATCCGGCTCTGCCCGCACTTAAAAACTCTAGAATTCTTCCCTGTTACAAACGTGGCCGTAATGTGAAGGCAGTTCCGAGAACGGATGGCACTACATAGATCGTCAATACGTATGGCTTTATCAGGGAAGGATTTATGATCAGCCTGTGGCCCGACATTTTAAGGAATGTAGGCACAATTTATCTACAAGATGATTGACCATATCCCTGATAATAAACGGGGGGAGATAGGTCTACCTTGCTACTGCAATTGGCAGCCCGCTGGATCTTCCGTTTGAATACTGTGCAGCCTAATGGGCTGAATGAAACTCTTTCACTTACATGCTTTGTATGATATTCTTTACCATTTTCAATATTAGACGTTTTCTCTCTTATATATGATGTAATTATGATTCATCTGATTTTGATGTATAGCATTTATTGTTATATATGTTGGGTTCTGCAACTCTTTAACTTCGTTACCAGTGATCTGTTTATCTTTCCTTTATCACTGCTCATTTTTCCTGGCTTCGCTGTTATGTTTGCAGCGTTGCCATGGTGAGCTGATTACCATACGCCGTGTGTGCTGTGTAGTGCACGCTGATGACATCATGGCTCAGCTCCGGGAGGTTGGTGCGGGGTGCACACTCGTGGTGGAGTCTTCTTGTGTATTTAGGTAAGCGATTTTTATGTTTTGTAATTTATTCCTGACGAAGGTCCGCAAGGACTGAAACGTTGATTTACAATAAACATGTCGGTGGTCTATTGACCCGGCTTTAACACTGTTACACTTGGAGTGCCACCCTTGTTTGTTTGCTATATTATATACACACACGCACACAGTATTTATATTTTTTTTTCCTATACATACATACATACACACACAGAATGCATAAAACAAGCATCAAACCTTTTGTGCTGGGAAAAAAAGGGAATATAAAATTATAAAAGCAAGACTGCTGCCGCCAGCTCCTCTATCCATCTGCTAATACACTGTACAACGGGGGCAGCCAAATCCCTGGCAAAGTATAGACAACCAACACTGCAGACGACGGTTTCAACCCTTTCAACTAGCAAGGAGGATCCACCTGATTTACCACTATCCTGGGATGAATTTTGTCAATGGAAGAGTCACAATGACATCCTAACTAGTGGGACAAAGGCTGTTATTTAAGGATGTAGTCACCATCCAGACAGGAAGCCGACAGTCACATTACAGACAGCGGCATCCCAACAGATTGCAGAGGTAAATACTAGGGTTGGGGGTAGACTTAGGGGGATGCTGTGGGACAGGAGGGTTAGGCTGCCGGGATGATCCGCCTAATATCGGCGTCTTGCCCATATAATTGTACTTTGTATGTTCACAACCAATCCGAAAATCTGGCTCGGTCAGGCATGCTGTATCATCCAGCATGTACAGTACGTCCGATGTGATATTTTGAAGTTGCAACTGGGCCTCATCAGGCAGTATATGCTCTGCCGCAGGAATGGGGAAACGTCTACTCCCCAGGGAAGAAGCGCAGATATCGTGGCCAATCCTCTGTGAAATATCTCACAGTGTATGGCAGCGCTGACACACATTTTATCTGTCAGCGTATGCCCAGCATTAGGATTTTAGGTTTGCCTTATACTTTACTACAAATTCCTCCTTGGCAGTAGATTTACAAAAATGTGGTTTGTCACAGCAGTAGATGATCAGTGACTTTGACTGATGGATTTAAAAAGGCAAGTGTAATAATCATTGGCGGCGTTGAAAACCTGACCATTAATAAATCTACCCCCAGCTCTATAATGAAGCGACTAGTATGGGTGGACAGGCTAATCCGAAAGCAAATATACTAATATGGTCCTCACATCACTTAGTTTAACAAAGTTTCTAGGTTCGGTTTAGAATGTCTACAAGCCTAAGGACATTGGACATGGGGGGGAGCATTGTGAAAGGACAACCATAGTGACCAGGTGAAGATAAAAGGAGCAGCTTAATTATCTATACTGCTTGAGATATGCTCCATCTGGTAGGTAAACCAAATTACTTCTGTAATGGAGTCAAGGGAGTGAGATGGTAATTGACCATTTCCATGAAATGCAATACTGCATTTGTCCGCATTTAGAATGTACCAAATTCGTTTTTGGGTGAATTTAGGGACTCCAGGAATTGGTCTAGGCTAAAGGTAGGAATGGTAACACTAGTGACCTGAGTAATGAGTTGGTGCATCCTTGTTCACATTAGGGACAACTTTGGACAGGACCAAAACATGTGATGCAATGTGCCCTCCTCACCAGCACTCCGCCAACAGAGATCTGAGGAGGAAGGGTAGAATCTGTGTAAGCGCTGCGGGACCATGTACCAGCTAAGGTATATTTTCAGCGAGTTTTCACGATGACGGGACGATGATGCAGAAGATATTAAGTTAACACGTATCTAGTCCCAAGTGTCTACTGCAAGGGTCTCCCCTGTATCACATTCCCACGCTCTCTCATGAGACTCTAAGGGAGGAACGCTGTGTGACAATAAGAGTTGATAAATAGTGGATAAGAGACCTCTGGCTGGCGTGTGTACGTAACAGAGTTCCTAAAATGCTACGCGAGTTAGGCCTTCACAGAGAGACAGTTGAATTATAATAGCTGCGTAATTGCAGATACTGATAAAAAACGAGGGGGGAGCTGATACCTATCCCAGACTTCAGAATAGGAGGGAAAGAGCCTAAAGGGGTAATATTGGACAGAAATACTCGTACACAACCCAGGGGTAGAATGCCCCATAATCCCATCCAAGTAGAAGACACAGATGGTCACACAACAGAAAATGGGAGGAAGGAGATGTCAAAAGAGAAAAGGCATTCATAACATGATCCCAAATGATGGTAGTAAAGCTATAGTAGAGGAGGGCATCTATGGAAGTGTTGGGACCACAACAAGGAAGCGGGAAAAAAAGGGCATTAGTTCAGATTCAATTTGGACCCATAGTCTAGGAGGAGGACCAGAATGCCAGTGTACCCCCTGTGAGCTGCACAAAAGCCTTAAATTAGGCACTACTAAGCCTCTAGGCCGACACTGTTATCATCTTAGGTTTTGTTTTTATATATTTTTTTTATTGATATTGTGACTAATAAGCGACACATCATTACTATACGTCATATCTCCCTGGCTGTGCACCTTTATACATACCCTATGATCTGCGCTGAATGCGTTCCCTGGTTTGTTACCTACCTGCCACATTTTTTACATGGGAAAGTGCCCTCTGGTTGTGGGGCCTTGTTTTGTGTCTCTGGTTTCTGCGTGTCATCTGGGGGAACTTTTGTCCGTGGGCGCCGTCCCCTCGGCTTAGAAGCCTTTTCTGTCATCAACGTGTCCGGATTTTGGTTCCTTAGGATCAGAGTATCATTAGGCTGAAAAAAAACACAGAAGACAGTCAGTAGGATGGAAACAGCTTGGCTACAATGTTACACTGGGAAAAAAATAGGCTATTATTTGTTACAATTGTAATACCCAGTGAGGCAGGTGGTAATGTGTACTTTTCTGGCTTTGTTTTTACATACAGGGTCTCAGGTCTATTATCTGGAATGCTTGGTACTTGGAATTTTTTGGATAACAAGTATTACCATAATTTTGAGCATTATGCCTATAATCCACTAAAAAGCATTAAAAAAGAAATAATCTGTAATGAAAGGTCCGAATGTAAGGGCATATGTTCCATTTTAGATTAGCATGTGGCATGACTTGTCCCAAACTATTTTTCAGAGAAAAAATAACAGGATTTTGGTACTTACCGATAAATCCCTTTCTCCGATTCCACAGGGGACACTGGAGTTCAAGACAGTGGGGTATAGACGGTGGTAGAGCAGAGCCTGGCACTTTAAATAATTCTGAAGTGTGACTGGCTCCTCCCCCTCTATGCCCCATCAGCCCCAGTTTTAAGAACTGAGCCCGAGAGGAGACGGTAAGGAGAAGGAGAAGACCACAGAACGGAACAATACCGACTGAAGGAGAACAGAGGAACCCACTGCAGGGAACACATGCAGTCACACAACTAGATAAGGACCCAACAGAACGGCAGGAATGCAGCGCTGGGCGGGCGTCCAGTGTCCCCTGTGGAATCGGAGAAAGGGATTTATCGGTAAGTACCAAAATCCTGTTTTCTCCTTCATCCACTAGGGGACACTGGAGTTCAAGACAGTGGGGACGTCCCAAAGCCAACCTCCCGGGTGGGAAGCGCGGAGAACTTGCCGACCTTTCGGCCAAACGAAACAGGGACAGCCCAAGACTGGAGGCATGTCGTAGAGCCAGGAGACAATCAGAGCTCCTTGCTGAACAGTCACAGACATTCCACAACTTACAGCGTAAATTCAATGGAATACGGCTAGAGAGTAGCCGCAGATGAGAAGCATCAGAACACCGTAAGCTCAGCCAAAAACAGACCAAGCAAGACCGCTGGGAGCAGAAAACCCCTACTAGAATCCATAGAATGGCAGTAACATGAGAACAAAACTCGAGAAAACCGTACCAGCGACAACTACAGGAAGCTGCAACAGTCTCAGACAGCAGAATCCCAGCACTGCGGGACATCAATCATATAGATAAAAGTATAATGATACCAATATAAAGAGATGGAGCTGAACCCGTCCACAGACCCCTAACCAAGCAAACAAGGAGGCAAGAGTCACGACCTAACAGTCGCCCTGAACCATTCTCGAGGTCCAACTACTAAAGGGTTGGTAACCAGTGGAAGGTTTAGACCATAGAAGTTGTCAACGATTGGCGATCCCACTGGGCATGAGGCGGATACGAGAGGATTGAGACTACAATTCCTTCCAGTGGGTCAGACGGCAGTACCACCCCTCCTGTCAAACAGCAACTTCCTACATGATGGTAGAGTCTAATCAGTACCAACTACTGGCCTGAACATAGTATGAAAACACCCAGGATACCCTTAGCAGAAAAAGAGCATGGATGCCACCTCCACCCAGGGAGAGTTACCAATATAGGGAAGTATCCCATCCGCAAGGCTAAAGCACTAGGACAACTATGAAGGTACCATTCAGGTACCTGTCAGTGTGCTGAATTTATCGACAGATACTGAACAGGAAACAAACCAGGCCCCCTGTATGGAACATAGAGACTGTCACACTTTATAGTAAAAATGTGCATTAGCCCATAGATGCGCTTCAGTCCATAAACCCAACAGATTCCAGTAGAATAGGGTCACAAATCTCAATGTTACAACTATGCACCTACACACCAGGAAAGCTCTAAAGTGTACAGCCAACTGATTTAAAAGAACTGAAGGCTGCTAGGACAGCAGCTAGGGTGCGTAAGAGAGAATAACAGCTATGTCAGGATGCATGAAAAGGAAGCATCTTCCGAGGCATTAGTGGGGTAAGCCCGCTTACCTGTGAGCGACCAGAAGCCCTCTGGACGCTATGTAGAATGTCACTGACCTTATTCATCTCACAGCAACCCACCACGACAGGTACAGAGAGTAGCTTCAGTGGGCAAAGATCAATGCTCTACAGCACGGACTTCAGTCTGGAGATGCTGCAGAAGAAAATACTATAGAAACTAGCAAATTGTTAGTGGAGACAAGAAGGCCGTACAACAGGACGCTATACCTGAGCCTGTTCCATTAGGGATATGTATCCATATAGAGATTACACATACCCCAAAAACGGTCTGCTAGTGTATCCTTACATTAACACTTATAACGGTGAAGTGTGTATTACGCCCACAATCTGATACAACCCAGGCCAGACCCTGCCTATATCGGCGGGTTGCCCTAGGCCTCATGTAAATTAACTAAATAAGCTATGAGGATGGAATAGATCCTGGATTCTCTATGTACTGATAGGAAATGTACCCAAGGGACCTTCAGATACCCATTTTATTGAGATATGCGACAAGACAATAATATAAAGTACCAGAATCGATACTGGGAAAGGTACCTGTACATAGACATAGAATGCGTTAATTATCCCAAGTAAGAAGAGATATATATATATGTAGTGATAACACCAGTCAGGGCCAAAAACAGATTTCTCCAATTATTAGGAAAATTCATACAAGGAACGGGAATATATCAGTATATATACACATACACACACATAAACATAGCTGCATGAAAAGGCAAACTCTTTGAAAGGAAGAGTTAGTACCGACATAGTAAGTCAGTTGTCAAACTCCTGCACCAGGAGATCAGCACGCTACACACACACACACACACACACACACACACACACACACACACACACACCACAATAGGAGATCAGCATGCTATATCTATATATACACACACTGCATTCCTAGTGTCTTACAAGTTGGTTACTAAGTGCGCCCTAGAGTGTAGTTGTAATTAATAGGTCCCCCGAAGTGGACGCCGTAGATATAGACTGATGGAAACAGGACTATAACCCGAGGCGGGTGTAAGTACATATCCTTATATACATGTGTGGACATACAGGAAGGCCCCAGGACATGTATAGAGTCCATACTAGAAGCAATGCCGTAGGAGCCTCTGACTATCCTATGTAAGCTGCAGAACATGACTCTAGTCTATAGAGCCACCATATATATATATGACATATATATATAACAGACAGCTTCTGGTAAACCCTGGCAGCTTTCCAGACATGGAATAATATGTACCTTAATGATTGTGGAAGTATAGGCATACCTACACATATCCATAATTATATACATATACACACACACCACCCAATCCCTAGGGAGAGATGGTGTAAGCGGAGTTATAGAACAAACTACCGGATCAGGAGAGTCCAGCCTCTCATCGCAGCATCCTCTTTAAATATGCTAGGTATCAGACATAAAACTGAGAAGAACATATCCTACCCCTGCTTTAATGGTAAGGATAAGAAGCAATTTATACTATATATATATATATATATATATATATATACACACACACACACACTTCCCCACATGCCTACGCGTACCTACATACAAGATTAGTAGGTGACGATATAATTTGAAAAATATAACATGGGCAATAGTTAGAGCCATGGAAGGAACTGAGCCCCAGGTCTTAACGCCAGGTTTAGTTTGAAATACAAGTATATACATACATGTGGCTTACCTCCACGCAGGGAGACTGCTCATGTGCCGCGCGTGGCTGTCATTCTGCTACGGCGTTGGGGCAGGAAATGTTAGCAACGTACTATCCCAGACTGATTGCGATCCTGGGACCCTTCCGTTACTGGTGTACTCGCCTTATCAGGTGTGCCCTTCTGGCTCCAGATGATGGAAATCAAAAGATGACCTCAGTGATGCGAGACAGCAATGCCAACCACCACAACGGCCATATGTTACTACTTCGTGTTGTGTGTGCTGCCGAAGGGAATAAATAAGATATAAATCCATATAGATGCACAGATGCATACCTTCTAAGGTAAGCACCGAAGGCTGTTGAGATTTAACATATGTGCAGCCACATATATGCATGAGAAGAGTACGGCTCATTCTTAAGGTGAGCCAATGTGAGGCATAAGCCTGAGGATGGGACGCACCCTTTTTGTAACCTTGAGTTAAAGATATGCAATAACCGTAATTTCTGGCAGCAGCCAGAACAGTGGCCCCGACTATGCATACTATACACATTTAGGCAGAGTGATCTCTGGCAGCTATAGATGCAAGAAACACACTGCATTATTCTGTTACACATCAAGCATATTTGCCCCAGATGTTCAATGTAATAAGCCTGCCGCACCTGGTATACCCAGGCGGTCTCCCATCCAAGTACTAACCAGGCCTGGCGCTGCTTAGCGTCCAAGATCAGACGAGATCGGGCGTGTGGCCGTAGGCGCTGATAGATATGTGGTGGGCAAAGTGGCATGGACACAACCTCTATATTAGGCTGTGGCATGTTCCTCCCTGTGCTTCATTCTTTTTTTTTTTTTTTTCTTTTTAAATATAATATTAAACCAGTACACTGCCCAGTTCCGTAGGGGAACTACCGACATGCAATATAACAGAGATGAGGCAGAGCCAGAATCTATATAAAGACTGCAGGTTAAATTACAAACTCCACAGTTGTGCCGTTAAACCTAATAAGACCAGGTGCTGTAGGTTTAAGTAAAGAAAAAAAATGTGAGAGGCCATATGAAAGCACAGGGAGAACATACAAACTCCAAACAGTTAGGGACGTACTGGGAATAAAACCCACAACCCTGTTAAGGGTTGCACCCCCCCACAGAACTCCAGAGTGAGGATGCAGGAGATGCTGGCAATAAGCCCCGGCTCCTTTTAAGGCAGGTGCATATGCTGTTTTAGAATACTCGCTGGAGGTAATGGCGGCATCTGTGCACGCCAGCATGGACTAGACTCCGCCCCTTATCAATAAGCGGGCGGGGCGCAAACAATGGCTGGTATAGCAGGCATAATGCGAGTGGGGGAGCGGGAACGTAATAGCCAGCACTGGTGCATCTTCATACAAGCACCGGCGCCGCAACCAGCAGCCGAGAGCGCTGTGAATAACAGCCTCGCTCTCCGGCGGCTGTGTGCAGAAGCCAGCGCTTCTACAAGCACCAGCGCGGCAGGGAACAGCTGCGCTGAGCAGCTCCCTAAGCCCCGCCATGCGGCCAATTGTAGCCAGCGCCGGTGCAATCTCCGGCGCCGTAACCAGCAGCCGAGAGCGCTGTGAATAACAGCCTCGCTCTCCGGTGGCTGTGCTCCTCCCCCTGCAGAAGCCAGCGCCAGTGCTTCTTCAAGCGCCAGCGCGGCAGGGAACAGCCGCGCTGCTGCGCAATGTAGACTCCCTTATGGGAGTAGCGGGACGTGGCAGGCTCCCTCCCCGTGGAGATAGAGAAGAGGGAGGATTCGGCTCTCGTGAGAGCAGCAGACAAACAGAGCGCTGTCAGCTCTATTAAGTCAGACAGCGCTCAGTGCAGGGATATCAGGGCTCGCTGCTAGGCAGCAACATTACAGACTGTCTGAACAGTCTCCCTGTACATGTATCCGCGCTCTATGCGGGGTAGCTCCGCCCCTTGTAATAACGCTAGCGGCGTTATAACAGGATTCCAGGAGGGGTTATACTACAGTATATACCACCTGAGCCTGGGAGGGGGCAGAGGGGCCGCAGATTAAACTCTGTTCCCCATAAGGGGAACAGAGCTATACTTACCACTGCTGGCATCAGGGCTGCGGCTAGGCATTCGGAAGCACGGACACAGCCTCTATATTAAGCTGTGGCGTGTCCTCCCTGAGCTACTGCCAGGGTGCCTGGGACTCCGACACGCACTCTTTTTTAGTGGTGGCGGGTCTCCTGATGCCTCCATGTAGCAGGCTGACAGACGCAGTACTCTGTCAGCCTGTCCTCAATGCTTTGTGAAAGCTAGAAATTAAAATAAAGTTGAAATAAAAGAAAAAATACTAAGTGTGGGCTGGAGCTCAGCCCTATGTGACCGGCTCTCTCGGGCACATTCTAAAAACTGGGGCTGATGGGGCATAGAGGGGGAGGAGCCAGTCACACTTCAGAATTATTTAAAGTGCCAGGCTCTGCTCTACCACCGTCTATACCCCACTGTCTTGAACTCCAGTGTCCCCTAGTGGATGAAGGAGAAAAAAAGTTTTACGCAAATCTTGCAAAGGGCAACACAGATGTAACATGGTAGATGCTGGCTTCCCTGCTGAAACATATGACTGCTCTGCCTGACCCGCATCTCCTGTGCTGCTCATCAGTGTATAGTTGTCATATTTTGACTGCAATTCCCAATAATAATGGGATTAATTTTGATTGGATTACGAGCACGCATCAGGCTTGTTTCCAGACCACACCCACTACGATATTGTCCCAAATAGCCAATATAAAAACATGTGACCCCATAAGATATCCTAAGACTTTATGGTAATTTATGATATATACATAGGCGCACACAGAAGCCAGCACACTCACCCAGGTAAGTAGTCTATGTCCCGAAGGGAGGGGGGATGGGATAGTCCATGACTCGTCAGAGTAGTCTACCTCCCGGAGGGAGGGGGGGCCAGGTTAGTCCATGACTCGTCAGAGTAGTCTATGTCCCGGAGGGAGGGGGGGCCAGGTTAGTCCATGACTCGTCAGAGTAGTCTATGTCCCGGAGTAGTCTATGTCCCGGAGGGAGGGGGGGGATGGGGTAGTCCATGACTCGCCAGAGGGGGAGGTCCAGCTCCAGCAACTTATATTGTGCTTGTGAAGGAGATTCAAAAATAACACTTACCATTTCACTGGCCTGTAGAGTGTGTGTGACCTTAGTCTGGGAAAGCATCTTCTTCTTTTCATCCTCATCATTATCTTCCCTTTCTTCTTCTTTTTCCAGTTTCACTTGCACTTTACACTCCTCCACCTTCTTCTCCAGTTCAGGATCTTCGGCGGTGTCCTCTTTCGGTGACTCTCTTCGGGGAGGTATTGTCGGTGCTGGTGCAAGTCGCTGAGAACTCTGAGGACAAGAATAAAGAAAAGTTATTCTTAAAGCCAACTCAATAAATGACTGCAGATGCTATGGCAACTCCCTATAGTATGCCTCTTATTCAGTAGAGTAGGACAACAGTAGTAGGACTAATAGGAGTATCGAGGTATTTGACTGATCACCAGTTCCAGGACTAATTCCTCTGTACCTGCCCTTGATGGGCAAGCCAAAGGCCTGAGTGATGGTACAATATGTAGAGAAAAATAAACCACCAAAATGTACAAAGGCTTAGTAAGACTGGAAACAAAATCAAGTGCCCATGAACCACAAGTCTCCTAACCAAAGTACACATTACAAAGAAAAAAAGTGCTTGAAAATGTCAAACTTGTTAATTTACAAGAAGGACATTTGTTCATTAACACAATTTGCCAGAGATTTAAAGCAAATAGGACGTGGTGACTCAGATACAGCTGCTGCCACATGTGTAGTGTTCTTGCTCTCCGGTTGGCTGACATGAGAGTCATGGTTCAGACAGTGCTACATGTGTCACTATGGTATTATTGTTTTGCTGCAAATAAGGTAAAGTTTAATCATTATGCGAATTGTTCAGATTGTACAACAGCTGGAGCGCCTCAGGCTTGTATAACGTGTACAACAGCTGGAGCGCCTCAGGCTTGTATAACGTGTACAACAGCTGGAGCGCCTCAGGCTTGTATAACGTGTACAACAGCTGGAGTGCCTCAGGCTTGTATAACGTGTACAACAGCTGGAGCGCCTCAGGCTTGTGTAACGTGTACAACAGCTGGAGCGCTGTAGGCTTGTATAATGTGTACAACAGCTGGAGTGCCTCAGGCTTGTATAATATGTACAACAGCTGGAGTGCCTCAGGCTTGTATAGTGTGTAGAACAGCTGGAGCGCCGCAGGTTTGTATAGAGTGTACAACAGCTGGAGTGCTGCAGGTTTGTATAGAGTGTAGAACAGCTGGAGTGCCGCAGGTTTGTATAGTGTAGAACAGCTGGAGTGCCTCAGGCTTGTATAGAGTGTAGAACAGCTGGAGCGCCGCAGATTTGTATAAAGTGTACAACAGCTGGAGTGCTGCAGGTTTGTATAGAGCCTTTATCAGTCACTACAACATAAGCAGAGAGTAATGCATGCACTTTTGGTGATGACAGGTTGATATTCGCATTTCTCCGCTACAGATTTCCCTAGCGTTAGCTGCTCAGCAATTACAAGAGGAACAGCTGCTAACACCAGCCTGGCACTGACGTAAGACCAACATGTTAGAGAGAGCAGATGTGACATTGGAGTTCCTCCTGCCCGTCACACACAGGCTACTCTGGCAGACACTCCCATCTCTCCACTACAAGTCATATACATCTACGGGTCTGCCCACCTGGAAGCCGCCCAGGGCCCTTACTACACTTGATATACCTTTTGCGGACGGAATATCTGTGCGGCAGCTGATTCCTAGAACAATCAATTGCTTAAAAATGGCCTTTAAGCTGTATACACACTTAAATATCGTCCCGATTTGTCGTTTCCAGTGAAATCGGAACGACAAATCGGGCATATTGTTAAGTGTGTATGCTATTCCCAATTTGCTCGCTCCAATGGTTGCATGCGATATATTCTGGTTGGCCGTTCTGTATACACAGTTGGCAGTTCATGATGCCATGCAGTCGAATGCAGCACGGCATCCTACATCGCACCGTCGCCCATTGCATGGTGCCAGTGTGTATGCACTTGCCGATGCAGGGTCCAGTCGCCCGTCGGATCTGCCAGCTACACATCGGTCTGATGTGTCGCCGGCTTTAGAGTGAGGCTACTACAACGCTACTGCTGAGGTGAGAGCTTATCCGGTATGACGTGTCCTAATGAGCCTACACGTATCAATAGGGCTAACCCCAATGACATCATCTTGATGCGGCTCCTTGCTGGGAACAAAACCAATACAGGATATGTTATTAATAATACCTTAATGTCAATCTCAGAGTCCTCTCTGGGGTTTTTCTCATCTGCTGCGGCCTCCACATCTCCGTAAATTAACATCCCATTGCGCCCGATCTTCACCTGCTTCTTGTAGGTGTAGTAAAACTCCACGCACTGAGCCACAGTCTTTGTTTTGATCTAGAACCGGCAGCAGGAGAAGGGGGTTAGTTCACCAATAGGGAAGTTTGGATGGTCACACAGGTAACCCCTTTATTCATTTTAGCTCAGAGATGGCGTCCATGATATAAATGTCAACCAACTGCCATCCAGCCACCATAAAATGCTTTACATACCCCATATCATTGTAGCTGGATGTAGTCAGCATCCCGGCGTGTGGGATGTCAACTGTCTAAATAACGGCACTGGAATCCAGACAGCGACAGGATCTCAGCTACAGTATTCCGACTGCTGGCATCCCGAAGGTAAGTATTGGGGGTTAGGGTTAGGCACTATGAGGGAGGGTTAAGTTTAGGGTGCGGGAGGGGGAGGGTAGGTTTAGGCACTGGGGAGGGAGGGGTTAGGGTTAGAGGTAGTATATTTACCTACGGGTGTCGGGATTCTGACCTTCGGGATGCCGCTGTCTGCATTCTGACAGGGGGCATCCCGACCGCCAGGAATCCATACCCATCTCCATTATTACAGGTCTTTGATTTTAATGGAAAATTGTACTGGACCATACACAGGACACTACATGCACCTCTACACATATATGTACTGTAATAGTGAATGTTCCTATACTGTAACTCAGCTAGTAAACTGTAACGTTGTTTCTGTGACAAGACAAGTGGTCTCTCCGCTATAGGAGAGCCCATGTTTGGCAAACAGATAACATATAAATAACTTAATAAATAAATATCATTTTCAAAATCAGCATTTTCTGTTTAGAAGGTCTGTTTCACTGAAAACTTCCTTACAGTTTTCTTCCCATGTGATATCAAAGGGTGTCTGCTTGTTACACCCAGTCGGTGCAGATATATGGGCTGTACCAATGTTCCTGAGAGCACAGCCTATCTAAAGCTGTGTACACACTGATAGATATATCTCCCGTTCCACTGAACAGGCGATACAGTCAGGTGCATAAATATTGGGACATTGACAGAATTTTCATATTTTGGCCTCTATTCACCGCCACAATGGTTTTGAAATGAAACAAACAAGATGTGCTTTAACTGCAGACTTTCAGATTTAATTTGAGGGTAATTACATCCAAATCAGGTGAACGGTGTAGGAATTACAACGGTTTCTATATGCGCCTCCCACTTTTTAAGGGGCCAAAAGTAATGGGACAAACTAAACAATCCTAAATCTAACTTTCACTTTTTAATACTTTGTTGCAAATCCTTTGCAGGCAATTACAGCCTGAAGTCTGGAACGCATAGATATCACCAGACGCTGTGTTTCATCCCTGGTGATGCTCTGCCAGGCCTCTACTGCAAAGGTCTTCAGTTCCTGCTTGTTCTTGGGGCATTTTCCCTTCAGTTTTGTCTTCATCAAGTGAAATGCATGCTCAATCGGATTCAGGTCAGGGGACTGACTTGGCCATTGCATAACATTCCACTTTTTAGCCTTAAAAAACTCTTTGGTTGCTTTTGCAGTATGCTTCGGGTCATTGTTCATCTGCACTGTGAAGCGCCGTCCAATGAGTTCTGAAGTATTTGACTGAATATGAGCATATAACACTTCAGAATTCATTCTGCTGCTTTTGTCAGCAGTCACATCATCCATAAATACAAGGGAACCAGTTCCATTGGCAGCCATTCATGCCCACACCATGACACTACCATCACCATGCTTCACTGATGAGGTGGTATGTTTTGGATCATGAGCAGTTCCTTTCCTTCTCCATACTCTTCTCTTCCCATCACTCTGGGTACAAGTTGATCTTTGTCTCATCTGTCCATAGGATGTTGTTCTAGAACTGTAATGACTTTTTTAGATGTTGTTTGGCAAACTGTAATCTGGTCTTCCTGTTTTTGTGGCTCACCAATGGTTTACATCTTGTGGTGAACCCTCTATATCCACTCTTGTGAAGTCTTCTCTTGATTGTTGACTTTGGGCCTGATTCAGACCCACTCGCGAGCAGCTGTCCGCTCGCAAGTGGGTCGATGTTATGCACTGAGCATGCGCACGACGGAGGGAGCTCCGTCGTGCGCATGCGCCAGACGCGACGAGCGAAGGAAAGTCCTTCGCTCGTTGTGTCCGATCAAAGGGGGCGTGCTGTCAATGTTGATTGACAGCACGCCCCCTTTGGTGGGCGTGCCGGGGGTGTGCCTCCCTGACGGGGGCGTTCCCACGGGAACGCCTCCCGTCAGAAGCCGGCCCACTGACATCACTAGTGATGTCAGTGGGAGTGATTTTGGCTCTGATAGAGCCAAAATCACTCCGGAGCTTGCGGTTGAAAACCTCAACCGCAGGCTCCGGCTCGCAATTTCGATGGTCGCGACCATCGCGGCAATCACAAAGCACGCTCGTATAGCCTGTGGGTGGTGACCCACAGCTATACGAGCGTCCAGGAGGACGCTCCATGAAAATGGAGCCCGGCCCTCATTCAGAGCGTGCGCTCTGCTCAGAGCGTACGGCTCTGAATGAGGGCCTTTGACACATATACACCTGCCTCCTGGTGAGTGTTATTGATTTGGCCAACTGTTGTGAATGGGTTTTTCTTCACCAGGGAAATAATTCTTCTGTCATCCACCACAGTTGTTTTCCGTGATCTTCCGGGTCTTTTGGTGTTGCTGAGCTCTCCGATGCTTTCTTTCTTTTTAAAAATGTTCCAAACAGTTGATTTGGCCACACCTAATGTTTTTGCTATCTCTCTGATGGGTTTGTTTTGATTTTTCAGCCTAATGATGGCTTGCTTCACTGATAGTGACAGCTCTTTGGATCTCATATTGAGAGTCGACAGCAACTGATTCCAAATGCAACTGTCACACCTAGAATCAACTCCAGACCTTTTACCTGCTTAATTGATAATGAAATATCGAGGGAATAGCCCACACCTGTCCATGAAATAGCTTTTGAGTTGATAGTCCCATTACTTTTGGCCCCTTAAAAAGAGGGAGGCACATATAGAAACCGTTGTAATTCCTACACCGTTCACCTGATTTGGATGTAATTACCCTCAAATTAAACCTGAAAGTCTGCAGTTAAAGCACATCTTGTTTGTTTCATTTCAAAGCCATTGTGGTGGTGAATATAGGCCAAAATATGAAAACTGTCAATGTCCCAATATTTATGCACCTGACTGTATATCTATAGTGCATTGCCAGGTGGGTACACCAGATATGTCTGTGAACTACATCGTTCACAGACATATCCGATCTGCTGTGCAGCACAGCAGGTGGCGATATAAATCTTTCAGATGTATCGGCCATCAGCTGGTGTGTACGGGCGACCTGCCGATCGCCCGTACACATGCTGCGGGGACCCTGTGTGATTGACAGATCAAGTGGGTGGGCCAATTTCAACGCCCACCCATTTGAGCCGTCAAGCCGGGCACATCGGGCAGACGATTGGTAAGTGTGTATACACGAACCAATCATCAGATAGGTCGGCGGGTCGACCTAGTGTGTAACCAGCTTAATTCACCAGCCTCTGATGTGTTGTGACTACTTCATAGTGACCTGATAAGCTGCAATCTCACGAGCACCGATTCAGCCGGAACAATGTCTGTCACTATTTGTGCAGGCTTCATGCACAGTAATTCGCCAACATGTAGACTATCCAACAAATGTAATATTTCTGCCGGTTGTCATCTCTATGTGATCCTCTTTAATTTGCAGTCATTTTGTTTAAATAAAGTCTCAAAATACAAAGATTACGATGCACTATATAGCAGGCCTGGCTGACCAGCTGAAGTTGGCCTTACTGTAGTGATGGGAGCAGCCATGATGTTTCAGCAGAGATTCTGACTTTACCGAAGCCATGTGCAATGAGGAGGTGTTTGGCAGGGGTAAGTACAATATAAGAGTGGGGCAGATTTTTTTCACTTAGTCATCTTACTGGTACTTTAAGTACAAAAAAATATTTGTGAATGTGCTGGACGGCCTTGCAGAACACTATGACACATATAACTTTTGGGACGGATTCATCAATCCGACAGGATCTAGAGTTACAGGCCCAATGGCGGCTTGGTCTCAGTAGAGCCAGATTAACAACACGGCAGACGGAGTGGTCACCCTTGTGCCCCCGCACACAGAGAGCCCCCCTGAACATAGCTACATCATAGTGGGGGCACTGCTGTATGTGTAATCTGGTGGAATAATGTGCAGTGGGGGCACTACAGTGTATTTAACACATTTATGGTGCTGGGAGTAATTACTCATAATACTTTCTAATAACCTCACCGGCAAATCATATTGACCATTTTATTGATAGGAGCCTCCACGAACCTTAATCCCAGCCCTGGGTCTCAGCATGGCGTGTAATCAATGTGCAATATAATTATTCAGGTCAATACAATGCAAACTCTCCAGAGGGAAATAAAACCAAAATATATTATATAGTGATACCAACGTCCCAGATTGTTACATACCAGTCTCTGAACCAGCAGAAAATCCTTCTTATAGATGGCCATTCCCTTGTTGAAAAGTCTCTTCTCATTAAGAGACCACTTGTCTGAGCCTGGAAGAAAAATGCAGAGCGTCTTTAGATTACTATGGAGCAAAGGATGAAAGTCTAATTGTTTCAAAAGCTATGGGGAATACTGACTGTAGAAGTCAGGCATTCTACCGATGAGCGAAGACAGTTTGTGTGTACATGGTTATTTATAAATGATTTCGGAAAAAACTTTCTGCATAGCTGCCCTCTGTCTGAGGATGAGGGCATACCCGGCAATAATGAATGCTCTATTTTTCCAGCAGGGAAAACACAATACTTAGGGCGCATTTACTAACGAGTTTTATTCTTTCATGATATTTTGTGTTACCGCTTGCTGCAAGATTTTTAATTTTATTTTTATTTACCAGAATTTACTACTGACCTGCTCGCCGGCAAGTATAGAGGAGCAGTGTGGACACCAGTAAGCAGGAGGAAGGCGGCGGTGAGCTGGATGGTGGGGACGGAGACTAGGGGGCGGAGATTGGAAGGAAAGGGGTGGAGAGTGGGAGGGAAGGGGCGGACAAAGCTGCAGCAGTGCATTGTGGCCAGGGACTCGTCAGTGCTATATAAAAGCTACCGCACCCTTGGAGAGTTTCAATTTAGACAACGAGCGGTAAGTGACAAATACCGCTCGTTGTTAAATAGTATCACACTGCTATTTCTTATGCAGATATGACATTAATATAGCGCTGCCTAATAACCACAGTATCTGTCATGATAAATACCTCTGGCTGTAATTAACATATGCAACAAGTTTCTAATGGACCAAACTCGTTAGTAAATGGAGCACTTGGAAGTTAGCTTAGTAATACATGTTTTTATAGGAAATACAGTTTTCCGGTCACTATGGATATAACACACTAAGTTATTCTGCACAGGAGGAGAAAAGAAAAGCTGCGACAATTTGCATTAATTCACAGAAGATGGTGATGGAATTCCAATTCTTTTCACGTCGCACAGAGAAATCTGGGTGCGGTTTTGCCTTTTGAAGAGAAGAGAGGACCCGCACATTCCTCCGAGGCTCATTTCAGCTTGTCACATTTCTTTAGTTAGTGCAAGAATTATGGACTGTGGTTCCTCTTTCATGTCTTGTACATTTTTAGAAATGCTAATTTATCTTAGGAGTTTCTTTCATTTTTGTTTTCACAGCTCTGATACATCCGCATTGTTCATTTCCATTGCTCTTGGATGCAACACGAATCTGGACTTAATACAAATAGCATAAAGACAGCAGTAGTGCTGTATCTAGGGGGTAATGAAAATGAAGAGCTTTGCTGAGATAATATACAGACCTTGCTGAAAAGCACAGTAGACAGGTATAAAGAGAAAGCAATGTGTGTAGTTGCAGGAGCACATGTACAAGCTAGCTGAAGTTGGGAAATGGCTTTAGTGACGGTGGAGTTTTCAATGTGAGCAAACGTGTTTGCCTAATGGAATGAGACGCTGGGCTGCAATAATAGACTGACACAACTAGGGCCCCTCAAAAAATCATCTGTTGGATCTCAAGTATTACAAGCCAGCAAAATAAATACTTGAAATGCCCACTAACATCCATCATATTTTTAAACTTAAATACAAGTTTCAGTTAAAGGGACAATATTATTAAAAAATAAAAAATTCTTTGTAAAGATTTTATTCCCGAATAAAAGAAGAGGCGGGCCATTGGGGACATTAATGGTACACAGTGAAACACTAGCATTCTGTTGCCCATAACAACTAATCAGTCGTTTTTGTAGTGTAGTTCTGAGACAACGGACTGGTTGGTAGAGGCAACATAAACACCCCTGTTTTCCTGTGCACTCATTTGTAGAAATACTCCCCAATGTCTGAGTCCCGCTTTGTTCTTTACTTGATAACATACTGACACATATTACTGTAATTTGGCCACTGTGTCTGTGACGGATATCCTAAGATGAACGCCAACTAACCCTTCAAGAGCATACAGAGAACTAAGGTTCTTTGGCCCCCATTTACTAACAAGTTTTATCACCAAAACGAATGATAAATGTCACTGTGTATGATAAATGGGGCTCCAGCCAATCAGCTCGAAAATGTCATTTTTCTAACAGTTGACAGTTGGGAGCTGATTGGCTGGAGCACCATTATCATACACCGTGACATTTATCACTCGTTTTGGTGATAAAACTCTTTACTAAATGAGGCCCTTTGTGCCGTCTGATTCGTGAGTCATTTTAGTCATGACCATGATATATATGTTTTTCACTTTAATCGTGTTTGGTAAAAGAATGTAGCAAGACACCATATAATCTCAGGATTGGGCGAACGATTCAGTACCTCTGATCTCAACAAAACTCTTGTACTTACCAGAGTAATGATAGTTTGCCAACGGATGGCCTCTGTGCCGTTTTGGTATCTTCAATAGCAGTTTAGTGAGCGTAGCCTGTCCACAATACGTAAGAGAACACAGTTTAATATAATCATGATAGACTACATTATACAATATAATCAATGATCCTGATCATCTGACGGGCTGCTATAAAAGCAATAAAGGAATATAACACACTATACAACTAGCATTCCCAGGGCTACAGAGTTATACCACCCAGCACTCTATAAATGAGGAGGAATTGCATTAGCCTGTCTTAGTACTTTGTACTCCATATTCTATGACATTATATCGCTATTCCCCACCAAGTGGGCGTGGTTTAGAGTACCACAATGAAACATCACATTCATAGACTACATATTACGCAGTCCCATTTGATGAGGTTTATGCCACATGCTCTTCCAGAGTACTAAGCTGCGACTCTTGGCAACTGGACCTGCAATCTGTAACCAGACACAAGGGGAAATTTATATCATAGACATATAACCCCATGCATCACAGTGACAGGCAGAGAGCACCACCGAGATATCTATACTATCCAACCCGGTCGTTTACATGATAGATAAAAAGTAGAAATAAATAAAGTTGTAAATATATATATATGTATATATATATATATGTATATATATATATATATGTATATATATATATATATATATGTATATATATATATATATATATATATATATATATATATATATATATAACAGAAAAAAATAGACAAAATTACATAGCCACACTTACCAAAATGTTTCCCTGTGACTCGTGAAGATAATGAAGCGCCAGCTCTTGATTGGTACCTCCACCCGGCATGATGCTGGAACACGCCGCTGTCAACAACTCCTCCACTGCCACCCACAAACAAGGAGTTAGGAGCACAATCACCATGCTAGAAGCTTACTAACACTTTATAGACACTTTATACACAATGAAAATATTACTGCTAGTTTATTCATATATGTAGCATCAAGTATACATGCAAATTTCTATTCGCCCCACCCATCCAGGTCATGTCATAATGATCAGTGGGTCCTACTTAAGTGCCAAAAGTCATGGGATAGATGCCTAGTATCGCGTAGGACCTCCTCTAGCCCGGCGAAGTGCTACAACTCGATGTAGCATTGATTTCACATGTGGGTGTGAATGGACCTCTCCACCACATCCCCATATATGCTCGATTGGACTCATGTAGACAGAATGTGGTGGCTTCACCCACTGGAGTCGCTAGGGAGGTGCGGGCCGCACTGGGTGACACCATCTGAGGGAGTGACACCAAAATAGCAGAGCTGCTCAGCTATTTTGGTGTCACCCCTTTGGATGGTGTCAGCGTGAAGCCAAGACACGGAGACAGGCAGGGAGAGACTGTGGGCTGCCCCAGCAGCTGCAGGAGCGCTGGGGAAGCCCACTGTGTGCCGAGAATGGGAGGCGATAACGCCCCCAAGTTCGGCGCACAATGGGACATAGCAAAAAGGGGCGAGGCCGCGCCCCGCAAAGCCAAGTTACGCCCCCATCGGGAGCAAGCACTTCCAGTGCGCATATGGACACAGAGCACCCACACCAGGTGCTCCTCGAAACAATTCTGGACAATTTGGGACTGATGACACGTTGCATTATCCTGCTGGAATATTCTATTGTTGTGGGGGTACATGAAGTCCATGAAAGGCTGCAAATGGTCATCCAGCAATGCAACATTACTGCGGTTACTGGTCAATGAAATGTTCAGTCAGACCAGCGGACCCAACCCATGTCACTTGAACACACCATTACGGAATCACTACCAGGCTGCAAGGTTGCTTGTTGACAACTGGGCTCCATGGCCTCATGGGGTTTGTGTGTGGCACAGACCCAACCTTCAGCCCAAAAAAACTGGAACCGTGACTCATCGGACCATGTCACATGTTGCCAGTCCTCCAGGGTCCAATTAGCGGCATCACAAGCCCAGGTGAGGCGCTTAGTCTAGGGGCACACTGATGTACAATCTGCTCCTATATCCCATGGTAGCTAAAAAATGCTGCACTCACCTGCTGGATATGCGTCTGCTACCTCCTGCATTAAATGTGGATGTGATTTGAGCCAGTGTCGCTTGTCTGTTACCACGGACAAACCTGGCCAGACACCACTGGTCACGATCATTAAGCATCTGTGGTCGGCCACTGTGCTGTCCACGGTGGGTGGTAATGTCTTCCATGAAGTATTCCTGGTACCCACGTGACACCGTAGATTGAGGCATGGTTCAGAAATGGAATGTTCCTTCGGTTGGGCACCCACTATCATGCACCATTCCAACTCCAACAATTTACATCGCCTTGCCTTGAAGTAGGCCTAGATGGTGTTCAAACTGACTCATGAGATGTTGGATTACATCTGATGCATGTCTGGGCATTTCCAAGGTATCACAGTACTGCGACACCACCTACCATTACCTGTACATATTGCTATCGCATGACTTTTGGCACTTCAGTGTACATTTTAACTGTATGTAACTTAAAGACCATACAAGTTGCCTGATCTTATGAACTCATTTTGTGTATTTAGTGCGGTTATACCTTGGGCACTATAATATGTAGGTTGGAGGAAGCCTTTCAGGAGTGAGCACAGCACAATATCTCAGTATTAAGCAGTATAAATAAATCAAACGATTGGTATCATATAGATATAAAGACATTCAGAGAACCTATACATCTATAGTAGAAGTAGCTGATTGGTTACAATTACATTGCCAGAACTGGATATGTATGACACTATATTATAGGCTATTGTTCTCTTATATCAGTTATCACGTACTAAGCCTTGGAGAGAGAAAAAGTACCAACCAATCAGCTCCTGTCATTTTTCAAACACAGCCTGTAACATGACAGTTAGGAGCCAATTGGTTGGTACTTTATCTCCATGGCTTAGTGCATAGACCCCTTAGTACATCTTCCCCTATGTCTCTTATGCAGTAGCATAGACCCCCTTCCCCATGACAGGCTCCTGTGACTTTCTGACACACGTGTGTAACGGTTACATAAGGCAGTCCCTTTTAGATTAGTGATCTTCTATGGAACTAGTGCTGCCTGTCCCCTGCTCACCTTGGTTTTTCTCCAAATCCTCCCAGGGAAACCAGACCATGTCAGCTTTGTGCTTATCAGCGAATGCCAAACCCCTTTCCCTGAAATCAGGAATCTCCGCCTGGAAACGTGGTCCAATGTTAATACGTCTATAGATATGATAAATAAGACAAGGCTCAATTTATTCCCACATAACACAGAACACACTGCTGAAATTTAGCCTATAACCACATCTCTGCCAGAAAACAAAGATTCCAATAATAGAGTACAACCATCCGAGCAGACTGTATAAATACAATGTCCCATGTTCTGCAGTATGAGAATGCTGTACCCTTATCCTGCGTGACACGTGACCATACAGGAAAGGCAGTACCATGTGTAGGGACATTAATCTTTTATTAGTAACACTTTCATCCATTCCTTCAATCCGTTTTTTTTTTTTAGCAAACTGTGACCCTCCAGCTGTTGCTGACTTAGAATCCCAGCAGGCACATCAAAGAGGAAATCTACTCTATGTACTAAGACGGTCCATGTAAGCCTATAGGATAATACATTTTATATAAAGTAATTTAAATTTCTGTGCATATTACTACAAGTGACAGGTGGATACAGAAATGTAAGTACCAACGTAAAAAAAAAACCGGATATAATATATGGCAGGAAACAAAGGATCTCTTGGGCATAAAAGTTATATATTGTTCTGCACTTGCTAGTTATATAGAATAATAGTAATAATACATTTCTAGGGACTCTTTGCTGCAGAGCAAGGGAATCCATGCAGGCTGCTCTGGCTACAAAATATATTCTACTGATGATGTCATTCGCATAAACGCACTGACCAAGTGATGTCATATGCAAAGACATAGGGGTAAATTTACTAAAGTGAGAGTTTTTAGAAGTGAGTTTTAGAAGAGATGCTGCCCATAGTAACCAATCAGTTTCTAGCTATTATCTGATAGAAGGTGCTAGTTAAATGTTAAGTAGAATCTGATTGGTTGCTATGGGCAACATCTCTTCTAAAACTCACTTCTAAAAACGGTCACTTTAGTAAAGTTACCCCATAGTGTCTGCTGCTACAGTCACTGTGAGGAGTACTGATCCGTCAAAAAAAAGTGCAGCATTTCCTGCCACCTGCACATTGACCTAAACCAGGGATTCCCTATTCCAGTCCTCAAGTACTGCCAACAGGCCATGTTTTGTGGATTTCTTTAATCATGCACAGGTGATTTCATCTATTCTGCTGGGCCAGTAATTATACCACAGACAGAAATCCTCAAAACATGGACCTGTTGGGGATGGTTGAGAATCACTGACCTACACAGATCCCTGCACTGGTCTCTATGGTGACAGTAGAGGCAATGTGCAGATTTTTAATCCAACCTTAAATTTCTCCTATAAAAACACTAACAAAAGGGACAGTCAGTGGGGGCGATTCAATTGTTTTTTTGGGTGTGATAAATAATGAGCGCCCAGATTGCTATTCAATTGTTCTGGGCGCTCATTAATTATTGCCCTCTTCGCCGCCTAAAAGACGAGGTTTAGCCGTCTCAAACAGCTAAACCCTTCTTAATCCCTGGTTAGGGCACGCTATCTGCGGTTAGCGCGCCCTAACCAGGGTGTTTTAGACACATTTCTGCTTGCGCACTCCTGAGTGCCTGCAGAAATGCCGGCGCCGGCGGCTATCGCGCCCCGACAGAGCAACAATTGAATTGCGTCTAAAAAAACAAGCTGCCGGCTAAACATTTCAAATCCCCCCAGTAAGTCTGAACCTAATTACTGCTTTGGGCCTACGAGGATTTTTTCTAAACCAAACATATAGGATCTTAGGGTGTCACAGAAGTAGGTTTTGTGTGCACACAGATACTTCCTGTCCTCCGAGGCATGAGCCACTCTGTTCCTCCTCATCCTCCAATAGGATGAGTGTGTTTCAGAGCATGCAATGGATGCTTCCAGTGTGGTTAGGTGGCAGGGACACTTTATGCTGTCCTACATAGAAGATCAAAGTCTTTCCCAAAGTGACTTCAGCTAATCTAGTATAGTATGGAAGCTTTATAATATGTTTATAAGGTAATGGCTTTACATTTTATTACATATTTTAGTTTTAATGGCAATATCTGTCAAGAAAACCAATCTGAAACTGATGAAAAATAAAACAAACTAACAACAAGAGAGATCAAATAACCATGCAACTACATTTGCATGGAAAAGTTCCAGTACCCATGGTCGAGTAGCATGTACCACAGAACGTCTAAGTAACAACAATTTAACTTAAACTCTGATGATTACAAATGTAAATATGACTTATTGCATATTTTAATACACCGTAAATATTTGTTGAATTTGAAAAACCGAAAAAAAAAAAAAAACTGGATGTGACATGTGCAAATGTCTGGGCACCATTCCAGTTGTGGCCTTGATACTTGCTTCACTTGTTAGGCCCTAATTCGAGAGTTAAATAAATACTCTGCTCCTTCTAATGTCTCAGTGACTGCGAGCTCCTGTAAGCATCTGATTTTGGGTCTGGAAATAAGAACCACTGACTTTTACGAAGAATGGGACAGCTATAGAATGATAACTAAAATATTCCAGCTTAGAAATTCCACCATCAGAAACATCACTAAGAAGAAGTGAAAAGAAACTGTAGTGAAATCTGGAAGAGCCAGAGGAGTCTGTGACGAACTACAGAAAGGATTAGCCCACACCAGCGCAGAGGCCGACAGTACAGTATTAAGCTGACTGTACACTAGACCAGTGTTGGCTAATCTTGACACTCCAGCTGTTATGGAACCACATAACCCAGCATGCACTGCTACAGTTTTGCTATTAGGGCATGCTAAAACTGTGGCAGGGCATGCTGGGATATATAGTTCCACAACAGCTGGAGTGTCAAGGTTAGCCAACACTGCACTAGTCCAACTTGCGCCCAACTCGTCTGTCCATCTAAAACAAATTGTTGATAGTCAAAATGTCAACTGCAGAAAACTTTAAATGGTAAAACACAGCAGAGTCTGCCTGTGCTGGAGCAGAAGAGGACGGACCGAGTGCCCACCTACTTCTGTTAAAATCATTCAGTTGGAAGGAAGTTTCCCCTTTTTCTTCCTGCACTGGAAACGATTATCGCCCAACTAATTGGGAGAAATTAATCATCTCCGATTTCTCCTCCTAACTTGGATCGACCATTTTGGGCCATATTCCAGCATGTGGGAGCAAACAACCAGCTTTACTCAAAAAGTATCGGCATGGAGGAGTTGTTAAGAGGAAATACCTACCTACAATCCCATCACTAAAGTCAACATCTAAAGTATGTAAAACAATATTTGGAGCCAGACACATTATTGAGTATAGCTCTGTGCACTCTTCAAACAATAATTTCACTTTCTGGCCACCACTAGAAAAGAATGAGTGAATGAATTTGTAGAAAAACAGGAGCGGCTTTAGAACCACCGTGAATCGTAAAGCAGGTTTCATATTATGCTCTGTGACTGTGTGGCAGCCAATGGCATGGAGAATACTGTCTCGATGGAACCAAATGATTGGTTGCTATGGGCAACATCACTTTTAAAACTCACTTCTAAAGACTCTTACTTTAGTAAATTTACCACCTAGAGTCAGAAGAAATGGAAGCAGAAAAGAGCTTGGTTATTTCAGTGAGACAAGGATTTCAATCTAAACCAATATCGACTGTGACATACTTGCAGACAACGCAGATGAAGGTTTGGGAATGATCATAGACCCCGCACTCAAACCTGCAAGGAGTCGCCCAAAATGCAGTACATGCAAGAAGACCTGAGACTCTTTCAGCTAGCAGAATGGGAAGAATTCCTAAATCAAGAATAGAGGCCCTTAATCGGCTAGCAGAAATGTTTGTAAGCCGTGATTACCAAGTACTGACTGACAGGGTGCCCAAACTAGCATATTAATAGGGGCTGAATTATGTCATACTAATGTCTGAACTGGACAGAAGTTGTTTTCATTTCCCTTAGAATACCATGTAATTTCACTAAGGGGCTGATACAGCATTGCACAATTATAGGGAATCTGCACGTGTGTAGGACCCGTTCTGAGCATGTGCAGAACGGGTCCTGTGTGATCGCACGCAGCCCCTGCTGTGCCTCTGCCTGATTGACAGGCAAAGGCATTTAAGGGGCGGGGATGGCCAGCGTTTCCAGAGACGGTGGCGTGTCAGCCCCGTTTTCTGGGAGGGGCAAGGCCAAGTGCTGCAGTTTCCTAGCCTCACAAGCCGGCCAGCTTGCGTAAGCTGAGGCATATGCAGCTGGCCAGCCCCGTCCACCATCGCGACCAGGTTATCCCAGCCACCACCTGCTGCATTTGCAAGGACGGAATTGCAAAGCTGCTAACGTGCTGAATTAGCCCCTAAGGGTGCCCAAACTTATAACACCATGTTTATGGGATCTAGAGCAGTGTGGGAAAGAATCACTCTTAACGCTTAATCACTGATAAATCAGCGGTAGCATAACTTGGCAATGAGATACTATCTTTTTAATAGGATCCAGAGGAAGACAACTCTTTAGACTTACGGTTCAATGCTAACTGGCGTTACTTCTCCCATTACAGTGAGCAAAGGTGGCATGTCCTCTCCGCTATCTGCAAACAAAATAGAATTATCACACCACAGGTGCCCATGTTCCAGGATCCATACAGATCACCAAACATATACACTACGATGATCATAACCATTAACGCATAAACCAAGAGAGTACATTCCATGTATTTACAAACTGGTACGGCTATAATAAATGGGTCTGTTACTAGAAACAAAAGGTTTTAGCTATTAAGTGTGGATATGGTTTTAGTTATATCTGCTATGTTATATCTGCTCTTTATAAAAGTGTTACTGTTGCTATAACCACTGCTAAAGGACAAAATAGTCATGGGAAATCCCTATATATGAAATCTTGTATCTTAGTGATAAGCACCTTATACTACCAGGCCTGCGGTGCTTTAGTGGACACCAAGACGGATTAGCCAAATGACTCAATAACAGACATTAAAATAATAAATCTTCCTTGTACCATCAATGAATTGTATTTGTTCTTGGAAGTCAAAGAAATAATAGCGCCTTTCTATTATTCAATGTCAAACCCAGAAGCAGCAGGGCTGCATAGACATCAATGAATTTACTGACAAGTCTATAAAACGTAGTGAAATGCATCATCCATGAGAAATTAGACAGATGATCCATAGGAGTCGGACATTCTCCTGACACTAGAATATTAAGGTTCCACGTGAATTTTTGCAGCTTGATTAGACTGTAAAAACCTCCCTCTCCAGCTTCCGGCTTTGGAGACATCTTGTGGTAACATAATCACATTAGTAAAATGATGATGCTTTGTAAATATTTGTAATGGTTTGTGATATTTTGTTTGGTCTATAATTTTTGTAAAATGGTCTGTTTGAGTTGTTATACAAGATTTGGCAAGCCTAGCTGGCAACTATATGAAAGGCTTGCTTTGTTTAACAAAACCGTACTGTCCCCTATTTTATGAGAATGGATGAACTGTGCAGTCAGTCAATTCATACTCCCGAGAAAGCCATTGCACGGTTATGGATTAATGTATGTAAGAAGAGGGGAGAGAGAGATCGCATCATTCTGGTCGTAATGGTAAGAAATATTAATTTCATCTTTTAGAGCAGGGGCAGGCAACGTGTGGCACTCCAGCAGCTGTGGAACTACAAATGGCAGCACACCTTGGCACAATTTTGCTTTCAGGGCAAGATAAAACTGTGGCAAGGCATGCTGGGGTGTGCAGTTCCACAGCAACTGGAACGCCACACATTACCTTCACCTGTTTTAGAGCATTTCAAATCTATGATCTCATGCCTAAAACTGGACAAACATGACAGAGTAAAGGCCATTATGAGCCAAATTAGAATATCATGATAGGTGGCTATTATGCCTAAACTATATGCACGTGTGAGGCAATATACAGTGCACGGGTAACATACTTTGGTGCATATATGGCATCACCAGTCCATGCAGACAATGTAAGTCCAGATATGTGGTATAATTACCATTTGGGTTTAAATTGGCAAAATGACTGCAAAGTATTTAGCGATTGGGCCAAACTGTCTCATAATGAACCAGTTTGTATTCAGGGGGGGGCCAGGAGTGACTTGGAGACACAGCGAGACACAACGCATGACTATCTCAAAAGATTATCCTGTGAAATAAGGAACGTAAAAACACTTACTAGATCTCAGCAGGGTTCTTGTGCTGCTCTTTGGGGTGATGGGTGGGGGCATTGAATGCGTGCTGGCAGACAAGATGGCATTGAAGTAAAGTCCAGACCCCTCGCGCACTGGGCTGAGGATAGGGGGTGGCGTGTAGGGAGGCAACTCAAAGTTTCTGTCATTGAAGTGCTCGGGAACCCGTACAGGTGAGCGCAGGTGACTCTGGTAAGGAGTTACATTCGAATATATTGGAACAACAAATGTGCCGGGTTTGGGAGGAATAAACAGTGGTTCCGGCCTTGGTCGTTGCTTAGGCTTCCGGGACAGAGTTTCACCTTCTGTCAACGAAGAGGCTTCACTGGTCTGCAGAGGAGTGATGAGAAAATGTAGCAATACATACGAAATGGTCAGTAAATGATACATCCTGCTGAAAGACCAGAGTGTGTGTACTCCCTATGCTGTAGCTACATGCTCAACTACAGTATAACGTCCCCCCACCACCACCTGTACGTGGCTCGTATTGTATTATCTAAGCCGTATGGTAGTGTAACACAGCTACTAACTGTGCTGGCTACTGCGCAACTGCTGGAGAATACAGACAAAAGGGCCTGACTTTGGCAGAGTTGGTGGCAGAAAGGGGCGAGTGCCATTATGTCACTGTGCACTGCCCACATGCAATGAATCACCTGTCTTCCTTTCACTTAAGGAAAACCCTGTAACAAAAATGCTTGTTGGGTGTATTCTTTTCCCTCAGTAAAGCTCGGCGGTCAGCTCTATGTACTAATTTTTGCCAGGATCCTCCCTGTCTAGATTGCCGCTTATAATTACTTCTCCTGCTCACTCCCACACCACCATTTTAAAAGTGGCAAATACAAATGGTTTGGCGTTTTTATAATACAGATCCGGCAGTGCCGGGAAAACGGCTACATACAAAGCCCACTGGGTTCTAGGTAGACTAGTGGTTCTCAACTCTAACCCTCAGTACCCCCAACAGGTCATATTTTCTGTATTTATTTCATCATGCATGGGGAAGTTAATCTATGTTGCTGGGTCAGTAATTAGACCAGCTGTCTCCACATACAGAAATCCTGAACAACATGACCTCTTGAGGATAGGAGTTGAGAACTACGGAGCTAAAGGAATTGGCAGGTAAGTAGCACATACGAGAGATAAGTGATAGGGGAGCTTTAAAAACAGACACATTGATTTAAGTTAAGGGACCAGGAGCCCCCTTCAGATATAAGCCGTCACATTACTTTGTTTCCTTATTTGATAGACCCACCGCCCTTCCCCCTCCTGCGGAACCCCGCAGAGAAGTGTAATGGGTCTCACCTGAACTGACGGCGCTGGCATTGTTGTCTGGCCAGCTCGGTGCCGGGTGACTATCACAGATTGCATAGATGCAGAGGGATCCCTTTCAGATGCTGCTGTCCTTTGGATCCTTTCTTCATCTCCCTTTTCTCGCCCAGTATCCATTTTAACCGGTACCGATACCGGCATGACCAAAGGTTTCAAGTCTCCTTCCGTCCTGGTCTTCTTAGCAGAGGGAGGAACCACAAAATCCACGTTGCCTTTTGTGGTCTCGTTCTTAACCCTTAATGTGTCACTATCCTGCAATACCAAAAACAATCAAACTAACTATATTGCACCCATCAGTACAAACTTCTGGCCTAAGCAATTTTAAACAAAATCAACTAGATTAAGGCCAAGTAAACATCATATCCCATCCGACCGAACGCCCGATGGAAGGATAGACTGGGCGGCCGTACACCCTGCATGATCCAGTGTACGACCGCACGATATACCCTTACATCCCGCATTCCCCTGCGTGTCATCGTCAGCGCGGTGGGCCCATCAGACGTCCCGTCAATTTGCACATCAGATGGGACAACCCAGCTGACGATGCACGTGGATGCACAATTGAGCTTACACGCGATGCGATGTGAATAGGTCGTTCCAATTTGCCTGAAAACAACATATCATCCAATAGATCTCCTAATGTGTACCCAGCCTAAGACAAATACTACAGAGGTCAGTAAAGTCAACTACAAAATCTGCTGAATGGAGAAAGTAGAGGACTATAAAAGATCAACTGCTCCCTATTTTGTATCCCAACCGTCTCTTGTGTTTTAAATACATAAATAAGTCCATAAGATCCTCTACCAGTGGCTGCAAAATTCTCTCTTTACATTACGAAGCTGCAGCTTTTGTAAGATGCCACTTGCCGGCGAGTTGGAGGTGACAATTTAAAATGGCACTTGCAGTCAACATAAAGCACAGCTCCGCTTTGTAAATAAGGCCCTACATTTATTATAACATTTAAATCGTATATATCAACTCTTAAGGCGCTCTCATCGCATTTGTTATCAGATGGTGGTATGCTATCGTCAGCTAAAATAAATAAGTATATCCAACCTAACAAGCTATGCCACCAGCAATATCATTTATGCAGGCACACACAAAACACATGCATACAAACACTTAACATAATAGATTTTACAGCAAACAATTATACATTTTAAAAAACAGCTCAGACTTGGGAAGCCTGTGGCTTGTCAACTGTTATGGTGCATCTGATTGGCAGTGTATGCTGGGACTTATGGTTCTATCAGAACTATTGAACCAGGTTGTGCATCTTTGAATATAACACTTTACATGCTTATAAATCGGGTATTCATTGCAGTTATAGCAAAGCATAATCATCTATTCAATGGCCGCCAAACAAATGAAGCAAAGATTTGCTCAGGTATGTTTCACAGCAAGCTTTTAATTTGACTATAAATGGATAACACAGTTGACTAATCATCTCGAACAGAAAACATAATTTGCTGCGTAAGTGTTTCCTTGTGGAGTGCAAGGATCCCAGTAGGAGATTACTTTATTACATTATTATTTTTTTTCTGGGCAGGAGCCAGAAAACGTGAGAACACATCCTTTCACGTGATTCCTTTCTACCCTGGAGTTTCACTTTGCCATTTATTTATAGCAACCAAAAGATTTGGTCTCCCTCTCACATTCTGAGGCAGCAAGCAATGCAGCATTCTGCTCTCACTGGCTTAGCAGGGAACAAGTGCAACTAATTTTAGCATTGTGCTGTTAGTTAGTGGTCACTGTGACCCCAACACCAGAAATATAGGCTGCCACGGGTGCGACACATCAGAATGTGAAATGTCGGCACGTCGACATACCACTTTTCGGGCATTTAAGCCCTAATACGAAGATGGAACTGTCAACACTGTGCCTGTTGAAATTCACAAATTCGGGAGCGACATCGCAGTGGCGGGAGCCATAATGCATTCGGCAGCATGGCCCTCGCGAAGGATGTCGCCCGTCGGACCTGCATGCATGTCGCTGATGATGCACGGGAGCGCGCGAAGTCAGTGACAGTGAGTGCACACACTGGAGGATGTTGCCATTATGCAATTTTGAAAGGTTTATTATTAAGAAAAACCAACAATAACATTAAAAATTTACTTTAATGTTTTCTTCCCGATATTTGACATCTTTTTGCTGTCACCAATTTTCCAATCTCAGGAGAAATCTTATTGGATGTGATAACTTTTAATACTGAACCAAGATGAAAGACTGTCAATCTGGACCTAGCAGGAGACTAGTTTCCTGTCATTAATGAGAATAATTGCTCACACTGGTAGGTACTTCCCAACATGGAAATCATTTCACATGCAAACTTGCGAGTTTCTACAAATCGCTCAGGCAAATACTTATAAAAGTCAGGTACTCCAACTTCGTTGAATTTGAGCTTAAAAAATTGAATCGCATTTACTTCCATTTGCATCCATAGCCACACACACACACACACACACACACGCTGCCCCCCAATCTATAACTGTGAGAGGTAGGCAGCAGCTGTGTGACTGCACAGACAGTGGCACTTATCAGAGCATGGCAGCACCAGGCAGTGGCACTTATCAGAGCATGGCAGCACCAGGCAGTACTTACAGGTGTGATATTATGAGTGACTCCAGTCTCAGCTGCAGTGTTTGTCCTGCCCTGGCTGGCTGAGCTTGTTTCACAGGCGCCTGTACAGAGGTCTGGGTAGAGATTCAGCTGGCAGCGCTGCGTTTGGCCTTGCGACATCTCTAACCAGCAGCGCGTTACTGCTGGAAGGCGGGATTCTGGGAGTGCAGGTTTTGTGGGGTGTGGAGTGGCTCCCCAGAAGTGCAGCGTGTCATCACGTGACACTGTGGGGCCGCATAATATGTGTATTTGGGCCAACACTGTCGGGCCGCATGTTTGACACGTCTGGTCTAGTGTGTATACGGCTTAAAGCTAGGTACACACTAGGTCGAACAGCTGACCCGCCGTACTATCTGACGAATGGCAAGTGCATACACACTTACCAATCGTCTGCCCAATATGTTGGGCTTGACGTCACAACTGGGTGGGCATTTGAATTTGCCCGCCCAGTTGAGCTGTCAGTCATCGGCAGGTCCCTGCAGATATATTAGCCATCTGCTGTGCTGCAGGGCTAATCAGATAGGTGTGTGAACAACGGCCGATATATCTATCTGTACCCAGCATAAGGGAACGGCAGAGTTCCTTTCCATCCGCTAAAACATTTTTTAATTTTGGAGGCCTAGAATGCTGACTCGCATGCATGGCATTCTAGAGCTGGAAATTCCTGAAGCCAGCTGCTGCCTGCAGGTACCTCAGAAGGGGAGCAGGGCCTTGGGTCATCACAGGTGGCAGCTGCCAAGCATGTAGCAGCTTTTACCTCTGTTATTACTTAATCCACTGGACTGTACAAAGCATTTAATGGGCACTGAAAGTGAAGGTTATTATATTGCACCCAGCATTAAGCTCTGGTGAAACACTTCATGCACTGAAAGTGATAGAAAGCGAAGCCTTTAACAGAAATTGGGCAACACCTTGAGTACTTGACTTTAGCGCCCACATATAGGAGGCCTAAAGTGGTGAATGTTTCCAGTCTACCAGATCAGTGGTCCTCAAACTCAGCCCTTAGGACCCCACACAGGTCACATTGACACCCAGCAGGAGCACAGGTGTAGTCATTACTCACTGACACATTTTAAAAAATCCACAGGTGAAGCTAAATATTTCACCTGTGATTGTGTGAGGAGACCTGGAAAACATGCATTGTTTGGGATCCTGAGGACCGGAGTTTGAGAACCAGTGTATTAGATAGAACTGAAACATTCTACTCTACTATAAACTAGCAGCGGTTACAGAAAGTCTATCTGCCATGCTGTCCGCACCATTCCCTTTGCTCAAAGCAATGTGACGTTTTTCTGTTTTGCCACCCAATATTTAGCTAGTCAATTCATTAGTGAATGGGTGATCACGCCTCAGTGATGTCGTCAGCCATAATATATAAATTAATCAGTTGGAGCTATCCCCATTAAGAGTCAGGTACACTTTAAAAACCCAGCCCCTTGGGATATTGTATTAAGCGGCTGGCTCTGGGCAGTATTTGTCAGGTCCGGCTTCCCGCTTCACCGCCTGTTCGTGGTGAAGCTGGTGCAGCTATCGGCTGGATGTATTATTTCCGTTCATTATTGATAAAGGTTTGCGCAAAATAATCACCTGTCTGGTGATCTGTGCACAGCTATGTTCAGCACTACAGGTACATTTGCCCATGCGTCAGTCAGGCGATTGCCAAGGGGCTCAGCGGTAGTATGCAGGCGCATGCGTGGTGGGCACTGAGGGACAGTCTCTCACCTCCTTCACCTCAGCGGCACTACACACAAACATTTTAACGCTCAATAAAGTTTATTCAAAACAACAACAAAAACAAAACAGTATGGAGATTTCCAGCACCGGTCCAGCCTGGCGAAATCGATTAAGGTAATTATCGTAACTGGCTGTTCTAAAGACCGTTCATACACAGCATCACCTGTCGGCTCTTCTATCTGATAAATAGAAGCACCGATAAACACAGGAGCGCATAGACTGTCCCGCTAAAAATCGTGATGGTTGGGAGGAGTGCGCCCTCTATGGGGTGGCGCCCCTGTTCGACCGCACTGGTCAAACATGCCTAGAGGCGGCCCTGCGTGTATAACACACATCTTAAAATTTCTCCTGTTCTCTAGTGTGTGAGAGTTTATATGATTCCTTTAACTAATTTTCCTCTGACTATTTCAGCCAAGGGATTGTATTCTCTATAAAAAACATTTGTGAACTTTTTTTGCCACCACTATTTTTAGTACTAATGTCCCAGATAGCTGTATTTACTGGTTTTCCATATACAGTATAAAAAGTCACATAGCAACTGAATAATATGAGGCAACTGACAGTGAAGCCTATTGTTCTGGAAGCTGGGCACCTCTGCTTTCTGTTCTAGAGGACGGTTTTACAAGAAACCAGCGAGATATCATGAAACCATACGTGTTCCTGGAATTGGAATGAATTTCTATTCCCGGCAAATCTCATGTCGCAATTCGGTGATTTTACACAAATATTTTCATATACCAGACAAAATAAAATGCAGCGCTGTAAGTAAGGCGTACGGGATAAAACAACAAGGTGCGGGAATATTAACAGCAGAGATAAACTTTCTCCTATGTAAAGGAAAGCAGTGGGAATTGCATTTTGGCCCATAGGGCAGACAAAGTAACACCTGCATCGTGTTAATGCATAAAGTATATCCTCATGTGTGGTGGTATAAACATCTAGGGATTTGCAAAAAAAAAAAAACAGATTTACCCGACTGACTGCAAAGTGGCACAGTGATCAGCATTGCTGCCTCACAGCACTGAGATCATGGGTTCGATTCCAAGAAGAGCCATATCTGTATTCAGTTTGTATGTTCTCCCTGTGTTTTGGGGTTTTCCTCCGGATACTCTGGTTTCTCACACAATCCAAAAACATATGGGTAAATTACTTGGCTACTAAAATATACTCTGTAAAGCGCTGAGTAACAGGTGTACACTACATGAAATAGTTACATATATCCATTTTCAGTACAAAGAACGAACCAGCTACTGTGCATGCAACTATTTTTCTATCAGTCTCTAAGGGGGAGATTTAATAAAGTTAGGATAAAATTGAGAGATAAAATTGTGAGAGATAAAGCACCAACAAACCAGCTCCTAATTGTAGTTTTTCAAACATGGCCTGCGAAGTGACAGTTAGGGGCTGATTGGTTGGTGCTTTATCTCTCACAATTTTATCTCTCTCCAAGCTTTATTAAAACTCCCACTATTATTATTAAGTCGCCTCCATCCACCTGTGTCGTCATACATATTCTCAAATTGATCTTCTGTGGACTGTCAGCAGGGCCGGATTATAGGGGGGGGCGACAGGAGCGGTTGTTCCTGGGCCCCCACACAGTCATCCCCAAGAGTACATTAATGGAGGGCAGAACAGCATTTCGCTGCCTGCGCTTCAGTTCTCTGTAGTTCAGCAGTTTGTTGAACCTGTCCCCGCCCCCGTCCTCAGCAGCAGCGGCCAGTTAGCGGATTGGCAGGGAGGCCACAGCAGCACATACCCCATCGCAGACTCCGCGCTCAGGGATGGTCGCTGCGCTTGCCGCTCGGGCTGATTACAGAAGTTCCCCAATGCTGTCCTGGGCTCTGAAGTGCTTCTCCCACCGCTGCCGCTATACTTCTATGGTCAAGTGCCCAGCGGAGGAAGCGGATTCGCTGGACAGATAAAGAGGAGATGGAGATCCCCTACTGTGCTCCACACACTAACCAGTAAGTATACTGGCATATCGGGGCTGTGCCTGCCACAGCGCATCTCTCCTGCGGCAGGCCATCCGTCCCGCACACAGACCCCCAGCCATCGTGACTCACCACACTGAGGGCCCCCACAAGTCTGTTATTGCCCTGGGCTTCCACAAACTTCAATCCAGCCCTGACTGTCAGTAAAAGCCAAATACACCTACACTAAAACGTCAACATAATGAGGCTGAGCTAGCACATGCATCTACACAGTGGCGTAAGTTCATCCCAGATGCCCGGAGGCAAGTTATAATTTGGTGCCCCCCCGTCACAGCCGCTGACACTGTAACGTAGCATTTTGCATGCAGAAACACTCGCTAGGGAGGAGCGAGACAGAGAGTTGTGGGTGAGGAGGGCACCGAATCTGCGACACTGACAAAAGAAGCTGCAGAGGAGCAGCAACACCAACGAGTAGGAACAGGCTATAGATAGAAGAAGGTGGCAGCTGATGGTCTGACATGGAGCTCTCCACTAGTGTATGGTAGCTTCTCAGGTGCCGGGAAGGGGTGCCATGTATTGGGCGGCCATGATAGTACACTCCGGGTACATAGTTACAGCCCTAAGTGGGGTGAATATATTTTGGGCAATGGAGGAGGTGCCCCTTCAGTGCTGGAGCCTGGCGGCAGGCGCCTCCATTGTCTCCCATAGTTCTGCCCCTGCCCCTACACTAGGCACACCTCACAGACACCCACTATTGAGCATCATTCAAATCTGCAGGAGTGCGTATGCGTGCACACACTGTTCTGGGCAAGCGCAATGCCAATTCAATTAAGATATGCAGCGCACTGGCGTAGCACTCACATTGCAACAAATGTGATCAATGGCATCACAAATAGTCTACATGTAAATATACTAGGGCTTGTCAGTGGTTCATCCCATCTTAAAACATGACTTGATAAGCACCAATATCTCCCGCTGCTACTAGAGTACAATGATGAAGAAACAGAGCTGGTCTAATTCTGCCTTGCTATAACAACCCTATAGGCTACTTTCCATACCACATAATGGGGTCTATTTAATTAGGTGGGAGTTTGTGAAAATTAACTCACATACACCACACAAATGTAAAATACAATTAGATATGCCCATTTGCAGAACTCGTGGCATCGCACGACTTTTGTACAAAATGTGATCTGGGAGAAGGGCATAAAAGGTGGGAAAATTATTCAGCACCTACAAAAAAGTGGCAACTGAGATATCAGGACCGTATAGGAGGATGTTATTGGCCATAAGGAAAGTACTGGAGGCAGAGCCGGCTCTAGGGGTGTTTGACCAGTGCGGTCGAACAGGGGCGCCACCCATGCACCCCTCCCAACCATCCCGATATCAGCGGGATAGTACTGTCCCCGCTGTTCCACCCATGGGTCGAAGTGGCCAGCGGGTGGTCAAATCGGGAGGTTGGGGACCCCCACCGCCGCAGCTGTGTGGTAGTGCTGGAACCCGGAGTCTGAATGGATGATGCGCGCGGCATTCATTCAGTGACGGGAGAGGGGCTGGGGGGAGCCAGTCAGCCTGACGTTATTTGGAGGCATGCACGCCTCCAAATAACACCATGTAGGGGGCGTGGCATATTATAATTAGGCCACACACCCACTTCCAGACACTCGCAGCTTCACCGTGCCCGATGTTGGGGCGCACTGTAAAAAGCCAGCACAGGGTGCTCCGACCCCTGGAGCCGGTCCTGACTGGAGGCTCTTAAAAGGTGTCCTATGGCTGATTTTTACATTTTTAAAATAATAGGCAGCAAGTGTTTTTCTGCAAATTAGTCTTTCCAGTATTTTGGAGAACAGAAAATGTCTGTAAATAGTTTTTTCAGTGTTTTTATACAAGTTTGTAAAATGCTGGAAAAAAAAACAAAAACACACTTGTTACTCCTATCTGCAAGTTCAAAAAAAGTTTCCATCAGTACACACCTTTACATACTGTCCTACATTCATTTAACCCATTGTTGAGCTCTTCAGATTAATTCACCTGAAAAATGACATCTTTATTGGCCAAATGCATGATTATTCATTGGGAAAGGTGTACCAGATGATTTGCACTGTGTCCCTACATTTTTACCTCAAAATAAATATTTTTTCCTACCTTTTCACCTGCTCAGGGTGCGTACAAAAACAATGCCACTTGCAGGGAGAATGGATTGTGAGTTTGGAATTGGATTGCAAATGCAATTTGTGGTGTGAATTTGCTGTGAAAACAGAGAGCTGGAGACAACTCGCATCTAATTGGATTTGACCCTGATTAATTTAACAGCTTGAAGAGTAGGGGCATACCCATAAATCAAATAACTGTATATGCGTACCATATTGTTTTATACCCAGACTCTAGCCCGCTTACCTTAGTGTTTTCCAAGTTTGGCATTTCTGCAGCCTTCTGGGCGAGGGTAAACAAGTTGGCTTCTTGTGATATGCGTCGCCTTCGCCGGGTCATCTGGATCACCGTCACAGCTCCGGCTGGCTGACTTGGCCCCATTGAGTTCTGTTCAACGGTTGCCTGGACCTCTCTTGGTCTACCATTTTGAGGTAGTGGTGCCTGATCTGAATTGTGGCGATTGTCATATTGATTTTCCTGGCTAGGAATTTGTGAATTTCGTGGCATTGGTTGGTAACTTTGCTTGTACCGCTCTTGGGCATCTAACTGGTGTTGCACCGCCTGCTCATACTGGTGATGGGTATATGGGTCATTAGACTGTTCAGCACCTGTGGGAGGCACATTTGGTAGTCCTTCTTTGGAAATTCTACGAGACCTGCGTGGCAAGGGGATTTGCGCTTTGGGCAAAACAGCCTGCTGGCTCTGCTCTGCCAGAGCTTTCATATATTCCTCGGATGTAGGGACACGTTGTGGTTGATTTATTACGTGCATCTTCTGCTGAGCCACTGCATGAGGCTGACCCATTTGAATAGCTTGCTGCATGCCATAGGCTGCCTGCTGCTGTTGCTGTGTTGGGTAAAAGTTCTCAAAAAGTTGCATCTTCGGAAGAGCAGTCTGCTGTTTCTGCTGAGCCGCATAAGCAGCACTGGATTGAGCATCTGGAAAAACATGGAACAGTTCTTGCAAAGAAGGCTTCTGGCCTTGATGTCCAAATGCCATTTGGAAAGACTGCAAGGAAAGATGCTGATTCTGCTGCTGCTGTTGTTGCTGCTGTTGTTGGTGCTGCTGCTGTTGGTGGTGCTGTTGAGCTTGCAGAATGGAGTTTAAATGGGCCTGTTGACGAGCTAGCGTGTGCTGCTCTAGTTGTGTTTTCTGAGACATCATTTGTTGAAGAGCGTCTCCATACATATCTAGTTGAGACACTCCAACCCCTTTATCTTGGCTTCTTTTGATCGGCTCATGATGGTTGTAATAAGAAGGCATCATTGAAACGGCATAACCAGGTGCATTTCTCTGCCACATGCCAGCTTGTTGAGCTTGCCACGTGGCATCAGTCCTTTCACTTACATTCCACTTTCCAGCAACTGGCTGCTGGTTTAGCCTCATAGAATCGGGTCTCTCTTGAGCATACATGACTGTGTTCAGCATATTGGTGGATGCAACAGTGAAAGCGTCTGACTTGGGAAACTCGGAAGCCTGGGAGATTGGCATGCGAGCCACGCTCTCATAAAACTGCTGCTCTTTTAACTGTTGCTCTTTGCTGGGCACAGGATGGCCCTGGGATTCGCTGAAAAATGTTATCCTTTTTCCTGTTCTTTTATTGGAAGCCTTCTGCTGAGGCGGCAGATTCATGGTAATCAAAACGCATGCGAATCAGGAGAGTTCTCCAAAGTCCATTAGATGAAAAACGAACTTAAGATTTAAAGGTTCTTGGGAGAGTTTATGGATGGATATATAGCTCTTTAAAGCATGATGCACTCCGTTTTCTCACCAGTCTCCAATAGTATCTGAAAAATAAAAGGGAATAATGAAACTATGAATCACAATTAACCCATTTGTCCACATTTAATGAATGGTTACATAAACAAAAATACAACTATTCCAGTAGAAAAGAGCATTTAAACAGCCATAATAATAATACAAAAAAAAAAAACCAATGTCTGATAGGAAGTCAAGATAGTAGTGTTGGAGGATCTCCCCAGTGAAAGACAAATGTACATTTTGCTAGGATCACGAAAAAGTATATATTTATTAAGGAGCACTGAGCACCTTATTGTATTAAATCTTCTTCTCTTGCTTGTCGGAAGTCATCATTTCTAAAGTAGATAAGGATAGAACAATGATAGCAAAACATGTAGCCAGTTAGGTCATCACAAAGTTACCAATAGAATGGATGATGGACAGACAATGAACTCTCCACTAGTTTGTTTTCCTTCGACAAATATGGGAAACCAACGATGGTTAGGCCATGGATGGTTTGACTAAGCACACGTGCAGACCGTGGCCGCCATTAGCCATCAACACATCATCAGTGGCCCTCCATAGATGCCATCAGTAACAGAACATCAATGTAGTCTTCATTCTAGCACCCTGCACCTGTCACAACTCATGCAGTTCCTCTATCCCAGTGGTTCTCAAACTCGGTCCTCAGGACCCCACAAAGGTCACGTTTTGCAGGTCACCCAGCAGGTGCACAGGGGCATTCATTACTCACTGACATTTTAAAAAATTCACAGGTGGATCTAATTATTTCATTTGCCATTTTATGAGGAGACCTGGAAAACATGCACCGTTTGTGGTGCTGAGGACCGAGTTTGAGAACCTGTGCTCTTTCCTGCCTGGGGTGTCGCTCTCTGCTCTGGTGCTTCTAGCACAATCAGCTGATGCAACAAACAGCTGGGATTCAGATGTTTGCGTGCTAGAAGCACCAGAGCAGAGAGCGACACCCCAGGCAGGAAATAGGAACTGCACCGGTTTTAACAGGTGAAGGTGCTAGAATGAACACTACAATGGTTACTAACCATCGATGATCGACAGACAACCAGAGTGAAAACAGGGCTGGATGAGTTGAAGGGCAAAGGAGTGAAGCAGGAAGTCACAGACTCAGGGTTAAATAGCAGGAGGAGCAGGGTCCCCCTACAGCACAGACTAGTGATGCCGGAAGATTGTGGTGTCAGAAGAAACTTTGAAATGAAAGTCATACATTCAGCTTAAAATGGTAAAAAAAAAATTGCTTTTTTCCTGTGGAATCTAGTTGAATTTCATGCAAAATTTTGTTCTGGACACATTATATTTACTGCTATAGCACTGTCACTCCAATGTTATATATATCAGGGATAAAACTTATAACCAACTCAGGGGCGTATTTATAATGGGTACATGGGGTGAAGTGCACACAGGCCCCTGGGTCCAGGCACCGCACACACTGCACCCATACTTTTTTTTTTCATACTTACCTCTCTGAAGTCCCACGGAGTAGCACTACACAACGCTTGTAAAATGGCCACCGCTGCCATTTTCCTGGCGATTCGCTCATGCGCAATAGGAAATCATAGGGAAAATGGCTGCCGTGCCATTTTCCTGATGACCTGCACATGTGCAGTAGACTCTGGGCACAGACTAGTGCCAGGAGTCTACCGCTGCTGTCAGTAGCCAGGTTAGAGAGAAGGGGGTCCCGGAAGGGGACGCGGGCCCCCTCCTCTCTCAATACGCCCCTGAACCTGCTGTTCAAGTAATATTAGCTGCCTGAGTAAAGAGAAAAGAAAATTTGAAAAAAGAATTGTCAATGTCCTCCTTTCAATATTTAACAAAGAGCGGTAAGCTTAGCTATAGATGGCAATAGCGATACAGTCCCCATGGTCGGCATTGGGGACCCAGCCACAACTTCCAGGCATTGCCAAGTCCCCGCCAGGAGAAAGTGTAATGTGCATAACGCAACAGCTCTTCGCTGTCAGCGATAGGCTGGCATACTAAACAAAATATGCCATTGGTAATAATGATCGTTGTTAGATGGGGCCCTAATTTATAAAAATACCATTACAGACCGGAATACTGAAGCTCTCGGCTGACCTGCACCATCAGCTGAAACAAGATTCAGTCCTGCAGCCTATTGTGTGGCGTCCAATTTCAGTCACTCTCTTGAATAATATATACAGTATCTTCAGATCAATCTGTTTTTCTCCACAATTGAATAACATTTGCTAAAGTTTCACAAGATATTTAAAAAGCTTCTGAATGACCATCATATATCATGTAAGGGGAGGGGAGGTACAATTCCTAGCTTGGTTTGTTCAGCTTATAAAAGAGACTCTGCACCTTCAGATTTATTGGCATGTTAAGCCCTCCTGCATCTTTTCCTAAATACACATTTATTTTTCCTATATTCTGAATGGGCTTTAAAATTCATGTCTTTAATATACAGTTTTTTCTATTTGCCCTTTAATATGACAAATATATGCTTTATTTCTGCACATTAGATAAAACGGTGTTCAGACAACAGTGTTGAATCACAAGAAAAATAAACTAAACTACTCTCCCTGATCATCTGTTTGCATGGCTGAAAAGTGCAGAAACAAAAAAGCAATGCTAACCTATAGAGTCATTCTCCTGGGCTACATTAATGCAACAGCCAGATCAAAATGCAACTGGGCGCATCCTTGTAGTGACCAAACCAAAAATACTTTCCATATAATTTCAAAGCTTTTTCAGTGGAACACAGCTGAAACTGCAGCCTTTCTTTATTTCCTATAGGACTTAGTAGGGTTTTACGGAAACTTACAAATGAAATACATTGATTCAAAGTCAAATTTTGGACTGGTTTACTCCTGGCTAAATTGCAGGAAAAGCTACACTCACTTTAGAGGGCATGTACTAAGCATCGCATAAGCGATGCCGTACATATCGCCCATTATCGGGTACATACCAGGGATGATATCTCCAGTATGTACCTAGAAAATCGCAAAGGACATCTCTACTGATAAGAGCTGTCCTTTGTCATAGAGGGATTTCTGGGTTTATAACCCAGAGGTCCCTCTGACGTCTTTCTGCGCATGTGCAGAATGATGCGCGCGCCGCAGGGGGGAGTTGGGAGGGATCCGCTTGGATCCCCCTCAGGGGGCATCCCAAAAAGAAGCCCATAGGCTTCTATTGGGTAAAGCCATCTAAAAATGGCATTACACATCGGGGCGATGAATTCCAGTGCTTAGTACATATGCAAAATGCGGTAAAACCACAAAAAACACTGCATTTTGGGGGATTTTACCGCATTTCTACCCTTAGTACATCCCGCCCTTTAAGTGATGTTTTTCTTTACCATGAGCTTGTAGCTCATAGTAACCAATGAGAGATGGGTCACACTACTTTCTAAAACAAAAAGTTATCTATTTTTCTCTTTACTTTATTACAGAATAGCTGGGCAACCCACCCGGGTTGAAGAACGGCCCTTGAAGTACATCTGCAGTCTTCATTTTTTACATCACAGCCCAACATTGGAGACCATGGCATATGAAAATGTGCTTGGAGGAAATCGGTAACTGTCAGTACAGGTGCAGTGTGACAGTTGATCCGCTGACTCACTGCTCTTCCGTTGGAGCTCTGCCTGCCCTCCACTGGTACATATCAGCCTGTGCAGTCAGATCAGTGCAGTTTTAGGCACTGGAAGACATCCTGAGCAAACTTGCTTAAACTACAATTTAAAATCAGACTCTAAGGCCTACTTGCTGGACACCATAAAGACCCCCATGGCTCTGATGAACTTCAAACATATCCTGGTCAAACTACACCACCATGCCAAATTTGGTGGAGCTAGGTACAAAGCTCTGGCAGTGCATAAAGGATGGACAGAGACTTTCTTGCTTATTATATAAATACACTAGCAACCTGCCCCGGCTTTGCACTAGAGTAATTTCATCTCGCCACAGCCCCCTGCATCTCATAACCACCTACACCTGTCACCACAGTCCCTGCATCTCACCACAGCCTCCTGGTTCTCACTACTGCCCCCTGTATTTTACCACAGCATTCTATATTTCACCACAGCCCCTTGCATGTTACTCCTGCTTCTTACCACAGCCCCCTGCATCCCACCAAAGGACTCAGCATCTCACCACAAAACCTTGCATATCATCAGTGTCATTACAGCCTCCGCTGCTGCTGCCCTGCAGCTGGCTGAGGCCCGGCCACTGGGATGTGCTGGGAAGGGCAGGAGGATCATGAATGAGAGATTTGTATTGCAGCCACCGTAAGCATTATCAGCAGCATGTCCCCAGGGCTGGGGCACCTGTGCATATTTCTGCAGCCTCCATGCCCACCTCTCCCCAGCTGCCGAACATGGCGATGAGCAATGTCCTCTTCACACAATGAAGCATTTCCTGTATTTCCTGGGCTTCCTTTTGAGCTTCCTTGCCGTGGAGCCCCTGTCCAAGAGCAGTGCTGACTTCCATGGGAGGTGCCTACTGTTCACCGAGGGCATGTGGCTGAGCGAAAACATAATGCTAGAGAGGGAGCACTTGGTGGAGGAGTGGTGGCCGGAGTCCGCCTGCAGGTTCAGCATAGGGATAGACATCGGAATCTGATGGTTACTAACCATCAATGTTTGTTTGTACTATGTGATAGTGATGGCCTGATGTTTGCCACCATTGAATGGAAATCATTTGATGGTGTTCCGACGGTTGGTTGTTTTTATTAAATTCCCGATAGCTATACTTCCCCTGGCTCCTGTGTCTGTATCATGGCATCCTCATGGGTTCGTTGGAGTCGGTCGCTCACGCTCTGTCTGCATCAGACGTGATCCTGCTCAGTCCCCTGGCTCCCTCTCCTCCATAGGATGCTGCCAAGTAACAGGACACATTGCTAGCTCTAATTGGCTCACTTTGCTGTTTCAGCACCATGGGCAGCTACTCTGCTTCAGCTTGGTGTAAGATATTTTTTTTTGCTGCAACTACTTCATTAAAATAGTCGCTGCTCGGCTTCCTTTTGTCACAGATGAAAGGTTCATACACAGGGCCGGACTGAGAAGGGGGATGACAGGGGCGGTCGCCCCGGGGACCCCACACACAGAGGGGCCCCCACACTTGAGCACGGAGGGGGACTTCTGAGTACCTAGAAACACCTCCTGATGGACCAATTCCCCTCTTATTGTTAGGATACAGAAAAGGAGGTTTAGGGTTACGGCGAGAAGGGGGATAGTTAACATAGTTACTGGACCCTTTCGGAATCCTGAGTATTGGGATGCTGCTGTCAGTATATTGATAGCAGGCATCCCAAGTGCCGGGATTTCATACAGTTCCCTTCAAAACAGCAGCATTCACACACAGAGTACACTTCAACTAGCTCCAACGAGGCAATGTGCCTTTCATAAACTTCTAAGGAACTCAGGACCTGATTCAGAGCCGCTCGTAAGCGGCCGCTCTTTCGCTCCGAGCGATGTTCGCACATCTGCGCATGCGAATGGGTTGTAATGCGCATGCGCCAACCAGTCAGTGCGGTCGGAAATCGTGTGCTCGCAAAATAGCGAATGCCTGCTAATTTGAGTGACAGGATGAGGAGTTTGTGGGTGGTAACAGGGGAAGGTGCTTGAAAATGGGGAGTGGAGAACCGAACACTGGCGTGCCAAACGGTCAAAACGGGCGTTTTAAGGGTGTGCATAATTAACAAAGCAGCGTCATTGACCACGTCACTTGGTTGTCTTTTAGCCTGAACTGCTCGCATGATTGCGGTAGGAAAATGCTACCACAAGAATAGCGAGCAGTTCATACGCCTTTCGATGTACTCGATTAATCAAATAAATAGCGGAGATGACGTATGATGCGAGCGGCCAAGGGGCGTCTTTACAAAATAGCGAGCGCATGTTTCGAACGCTCGCTCAGACATAGAGGCGTCAACAGACCGCAAAGAGCGAGCGCTCAATTTAAATAGCCAGCCCTTTTTTCTGAACGAGCGTCCGCAAATAGCGCCCGGCTCTGAATCAGGTCCTCAGGCAGCACAGTGGTTAACATTATTGTCTTACAGCTCTGGGGTCATGAGCTCCATTCATAGGCCCTATGTGTGTAGTTTGTGTGTTCTCCCAATTTTGCCATACATAGGAATAGTGCTGCGTTGCATTATTCATACGGTTAGACAATCGGCTTCATGTCCAATTATGTGCACAGTACACTGTGGCTAAAAAGAAGGGGAAGGAGGGGGCCAATCAATCCTATTCTAGCACTCAATTCAGATGTAGAAATCGCCCCTGAAAAATAGCTTCAGCATTACCTCTCACAATATTTGAATACGTCTGGCTAATCTATGATTGTTTGGACACTTTAGTCATTAGCTGCCCTTCTGACTATCCAAAAAATAGACATTTTCTCACTTTGCACCTCTGACTACCATTAAATTAACCTTCATTGCATTGTTTAGCTGATCTTAAGAAGTTTGAGAACATTTTGTGCAGATCAGAATTACCCAGTTTCTATGGATACCTCCTTAAAATGCATCAAAAGCTTGTAGGAGCACACACTGATCCTACTGTAAGAATAAAAAATCAACACAAAAAAAAGCATCAATTATTCATACTAAAGCTAGCAGTAATTATTCCATCATTTCACTGCCTGTCAACAAGAGATACCCCGGCACGTGCTGACACATACAGTCACATCCTTTAAGCATATACGTAATACAGACGGTGCATGGATTTAAAGGACTTGACTTTGCAGAAAACTTCTGCTAACCCCACGCCCTCACTGTACAACAAGGTAAGCCGGTTTTAACAGCAAGAGGTGCAATTCCCTGTTAAGGGGCGAGGTCCAAGCCACTAAAATAGGGTCACCGTGCTTAGTCACATCCTTTACCCGTTGCTCGGCAAGAGTCGAGTCTCCAGACAGCTGGATATTCAGAAAGACTATTCATTACCAATTATTAATGAAACAAGCCTGTATTTGTCAATCGGAGATATGCGTATGTAATTTAAAAAAAATAATAATGAAAAAAGGATCCGGATTATGTTCTAAAAAAAAATAAAAATCAATAGAATCCAGAGATAAGCACGAAACGAAAACATGTTTTATATTAGTATGATTGGATTATATGGACAACGTCACCACTCCTTACAAAGTACAACTTGAATTTTGTATCACACAATGTCGCGTCTTTATAACAGCAGCAGCTCGAGTCCTTTACAAATTGCCGCTTGGTTTGACGGTTAATCACTAGAATAACAAGAAAGGGGGAGAAAAAGGACAAGTGCCTGATAGTCTGGTATTTAAGGTAATATATGGAAGCAATTCATTTACATTACCAAGGCGGTCTGTCTGTCTGTCTGTCTGTCTGTCTGTCTTGCACCCTATTACATTTTTGCCCCTAGAGTCCGAGTTAGTAAAATGTGCGAGTATAGGGGGCGATTCAATTTAGCGGAAGTTGAATAGCACTGGGAAGTTGGCCCCGGAACTATTTAATTCAGCGCGCTGTTTAGTCCGACACTTACAAGTTAAGTCGGAGAATGTAGGTTCTCATAGCATAACCTGGGTGTTCAGTCACGAGAATCAGCATACTCCGACAAAAAGTGCTGGTTGCGAGGCTGTTAGCGCATCGCCAAGCCGGAAAATAGCCTCATGGCCGGCACTTTGGTCGGATTTCTCCTCGCACCCTAAGGTAAAATTTTATTTAAACATACACGCACATTCACACTCACCTATAATCCCTGTAGCCAATCACATCTACTTGTCCAGTAGCATCCATGTAACCTGTTAAAAAACATCAATACTCACCTACCCTTTGTTACAGTTCTCTTCTGTCCCTATAGGCATCCATGTAGTCGGAAATAAAAAAAAACTAAATTAGCCGAGCCCACGGACAGGTACCATCCTCTTAGGACGGTACCTCGTGAATGAGGGGCTCAGCTGCTGCATTTCCTATATAAATGATTTGGCTGAGCATTCATTGGCTGACCGAGACAGGGCCTCTGAGCGGGGGTAACCTTTAGTAAGCTAGCGGTTACCACCATTGAAGTCAATGGTGGGAACCATTCACTGGCTGAGAGAGGCGGACACCCTGTAATCTGTAGATGGTGCTGGCCATACCATGATTTGAAGCCTGCCATCTTGTTGTTTTCCTTGAATGTAGTTCTGACATAGCGTGGAGACATGTCTGGGTCACTGTCTTGCTGTAGGATGAACCCTTGGCCAACTAGGCGCAGAGGGTATTGCATGGTGCAGCAAAATGCCCTGGTCACCCTTTTGGCACAGGGCGTCAGTCGCCCTGTGCAAGACGCAGACTCGGGATCCAGTCTCAGATCATCATGCACAGTTGGCGTCAAACATAAGCAGCAGCTTATAAAAGCCGATGCATCCTGGCATGTTTAAGCCTAAAATTGAAAAGGCCATCGATCATTGTCCTTTTTAAGTTTGGGCTGAAACATGCTGGGAAACTGCGGCTTGTAAATAAGCCCCTCAAACTGAGGAACCATCCTTTAGCCTTACTCAATGACGTACAAACGCCCTGCGTGATGAACCAAAGATTTTGATTCATCACTCCATAAGACCTTCTTCCGATCTTCAGTAGCCCACTGGCGGTGTTACATGGCCCAGGCTAGCCTCCTCCTCAGTGCTGCAGAACAGCTGGGACTTCTTACCCATTACTTGTTCCTTGAAAAAGGACATTTTTTTTATAACTGAAACTTCATTATTTTTTCACTCGTTGCCAATATAAACTTTTTTTCTTTAACTTCTAGCAGTTTACAGCTTACCTATGTACCATTCCAAATTATTCACTGGATAGAACTGGAAAAATGGGGTGTTCTAAGACATCTGACTGGTGGTGTTACTGTACTTATGCAGCATCTTAGTTCTCTTGTGCACACTCACTAAGGGCTGTGTATGCAGCCCATTTACTAACCCTGAACATCTGTTATATTTGTATCCAAGCAAAGTATATTTACAAAGCTGACGCTACTGACACATGCAATGAAATTCCTCTGTGTAGCCCAGAGGAAGGCGAACCAAAAGCCTGCAAACACAGCATATGAATGTATCAACTTGCAATAGGTTTCTTACGCGCTAACCGCATATTCTAAACAATACAAAAGGGACATGAAGGAGATATAATCAAGGACACGATACTGGAGAAGTGGAAAAATACAGCAGCAAAATAAATCGGTCTACGGCTGGAAATCAAGTTAAGAGGAAGATGAGAGAGGAAGTTCTGTGCAAATGAATACATACTACGGAGGCATAGTTATTACACCACAGGATATTCAGCAAATCTTAATTTGTTTTGTGTATAGAAAATGAATTCTAAAATTCCAGCTGCAAAAGAAATGGAATGTCCATTCAATAAAACATACAGGAGCCTACTTTTAATCCCCCACCCCCTAATCCAACAGGGGACGTAGTCTGGTACAAAAAAAACAAGATGTCACTGGTGGTGCACAGTTTCAATAGAGGACCCCGGCATACTCAATGGACATTGCGAGGCTCCCACACAGCTGGTTCTGCCTTCTATGGCCAATTGTTGGAGGGTCTTACCTTACCAATACCGGATAGCAATGGCTCACTGCCACCACAGACAGAACAGGATTATAACCAGTCCCTGCTGTAAACACAGGCAGCAGTGACATATCAAGTTGGTAGTATATCTTTATAGTTCTACATAATAATTGCTGCAAGGCAAATCTAAATCTGGGTACACACTATACGATGTATATTATTATATATCGTTCCAATGTGGAGGGGAGCGATATATCGTACACATCGTATAGTGTGTACACCCGATCCGTCGTTACTGGCTGCCGTTCATTTCATTGTCCTATTTGATGTGCTGCAGCAGACGGCACATCAGATAGGACGATGCAATGAGCAACGCGGTGTAGTTACATGCAGTATGCAACAATACATTGCGAGCAGGGCCTTCCTCCTCTATGTCTGTCTGTTATTACCCAGTTTTGTTCTATGTTTCTAATTGTGAAGCGCAATGGAATATGTTGCACTATATAAGAAACTGTTAATACATAAATAAATACATTGTGCTGCCGCATAGTTGGATCGCACTGTCGTTTGGTGTGTACCCGGCTCAAGTAAGTGAGGAAAGTAGACAAGACAGTGAAAGAAGACAGTGTCTATCAGATCAACTCTCCCTGCCTGCCAAACACAAATCTCTGCAATTGGTTAGTGCACTGACCAGGACTGGTATATTGCATTCTCATTGAGCAGCCAGGTAAAATGATCTAGTAGCCGTCTTTGTAGAACTCAGGGACAGATTCATTTAATGGTTCCGAGATTGTAAGTGAAAGTAAAGGCAGCATGTACAACAGACAGATTTCAACATAATCATCTGAGAGTAGAAAATGCTAGCAGTCAGTAGTTTGTTTTTATTAAATTGTTCATAAAATAGATTCTCTAAAAAGTTGCAAACCTTGCTTACTAGTGAGTAGAGTGACCAACACAATTACGATGAAGCACACACATCATCATGCAGCATTGTACAGACAACACATTAGATTAATTCAGTCCCTAGTAGAGCTTACAATCTAATATTCTCTACCAAACACTAATGCCACGTATCCACTACGCGATTAAACAGAGCGACTGACCGATAACGACATCACTGTCGTTCAATCGCTTGTTAATCGGCCGCAAATCGTGCATTTTAATGTCAAAAACTACCAGCGATGCGCGCGCCCGCTGGTCGTTTTTGACATCTATCATCGCCCGAACATGCTGGTCAACGTGACGTCGTCAGGTTGACCATGTTCAGGGATGATTGAGGTGCCTACACTGAACGACTGAACGTTCAGTGTAGGCACATCACAGACTGTGAAACGACTGCACGATTACAATGTCGTAATCGCGCTCTCATTTCACAGTCGCCTAGTGGATGTGCGACATTAGACCAGTTCCATGGGAAGTGAAGCAATCTACCTGTAGAGTAGTGGAAGGAAACCCACACAAATGAAGAACATATAAAACTTGCTGATGCCAGCTACCCCTGCCGGGTTCCATTGAGTCACTTGAGAAGTGACTCAATGGGGGGCTAAGGGCCCGGAAGCTAGTACTTCCAGCGGCAAATCCTGGGCATTATAGCAGGAAATAGTGGCTGACACGGGAAGTAACTCTATAGCTCCTGGGCACTTAGCCTGCAAGCTAAATTCTTGCTTAAGAACTGAATCACCCCCAATAAGTGGTCTATTATAACAACCAGCTACATATTTTTTCATTATTTTGGCTACATTAGTACAGTAAAAGCTGATGTCTGATTGGTTGCTATAAGTTACAGCCCTTTGTACCCTATTACTAAATAAGCACCATGTTAATAAAGTATAAAGCAGCTCGGTCATGGCAGCTTTTAGATTGTGGGTGTGACATAATAGATCGACAATATTCAGATCAACAGTCAATATGTCGACACCAGATGGACGACAGGTAAAAGGTCAACATGGTCAAAAGGTCTACTGACAAATGGTCAACAGTGTAGAAGGTTGACAGGTTCCAATAGTCGACATAGAAAAAAAAAAAGGTTGAAACTTTTTTTTGTACTTTAACCCTAATCCAGTGGTTCCCAAACAGGTTTTAAGTCTATCCGTGGCTTAGCACAGATGGTTAAATCAAACTGACTGATGTACTAATTAAGTGAAGTGTGCCCTTGCATGGTTATATAAACCTGGACTGTAAGGGTGCCTTAAGGACAGAGGGCCTGAATCACTATGGATCGCAGCTGTGATTACGCACGCAGACACGCTGCGAAAATATGCTAAGGTTTGCAATCGCAAAGCAGTCGCAGCCCAGCATAAGAACGCCCACTTCCCCTTACTCACATCCGTAATACTTAGCGAAACCATCGAGTACCATAGTAGCCTCACATCACAAAGGTCAGACATTTCTCAGAAATTGCTAACTTCGTCGCACACAGTTGGAGCTCAAGCTGCATATACCATCGCAGTGGCTGTTTTATGCACGCCCCTGTAACGGCGTTCAAACACACTGACATGCCTGCATTTCGCCAACCACCCCCCGTCACAATCCCCAAATGGTCACCTCCTGTCAATCACACTGCGATGGGTCTGTATGGTGTCTGCAAACCCTCCCCCCTACTTACCCTTAACCCTCCCCGTGGTGCCTAGCCCTAACCCTCCCCATGGTGGCTAACCCTGACATCCCCTGATGTCTAACCCTAACCCTCCCCTTTGGTATCTAACTAACACTTCCCCTAGTGCCTAACCCTAACCCTCCCTCCCCCTGGTGCCTAACCCTAACCCCAAAAATGCTGAAAAAACATGTCGTCCATTTCTGTGTTGACCACTGGAAACAGTCAACCATTTGTCAGTCACAAGAACACACACAAAAAAAATAATAACTAACTGGCTTCAGACAAAATTAACCAGAGAGAATGAGAGTACACGGTATGTATGGTTGTAGATTGTAAACGCCACTGTAAGTCTCTATAGGCTCTATACAAATAATGGTAAATAAGAAAGTATCTACAGGAAAAGTAGTTCTACTTTACAAAAAAAAAAAACTTTTAAAAAGTTAAATTGAAAGTAATAGTTTGTCAGATTTGCAATACATGCCATAATCTAAAGCTAATTTAATACACTGATAAGCCGAGATACAGTATTACAATGAGGGACTCTGTATATGGATTGCCATTGGATGAGCCAGCATATCCAATATACCGTAAATGACAGCAATTACAATACGGTAGTGCATAGATCCCCTTCAATATTTGTACCTGGAAGTGACGAGAGTGAAGGCGGAAGTGTGGTTCTGTTCCCATAAAAGAGACCAAAAGAAGAATTTGTTGCTTTGCTCGCCACAGGTTTATATTCCCCCTCTATGCCCATGTGCATGGTAAGGAATGGCGTTGGACAGTAAATGTTGATATCAGGGTACAAATACTGAAGGGGACCTATGCACTACCATTGCAATACTGATACACTCAGGCAATAAGGTGCTGTAGAGCACAGGAAGTGCACTGTTGGCCGCAGTTGCAAGCAGTGGGGAGATGAACACTTTTCCCCCATAGTAAGATCAGTGTGGTGTGTGAGCAGGTGCAGCCAATTTCCCTTCAATCAAGATAATTAATCTGGTAATGTTCTTAGCACATTATGTCAGGCTGACCAATGTACACAAATAGTGTGTGCCAAGCTTCTTACAAGCCAGGCAGAGCACCGAGACCTATGTTTTCTACAGCAGAGCTCCGAAGAGGAAAATGGATACACAAATAGAATTGAAAGAATTTACAGTGTAGACATATATATGAGCGGGTTGGGTACGGGATCTTAATGGTCAAAATCCAGATGCTGGCATCCTGACAGGGTTAGGATATTAGCACCTGTCGATAGGTATCCTAACCCTCCCCGATGCCTAAACCTAACCCCACCCCAGAGCCTAAACCGAACCTCTCCCTCCCATTCCCGCAAACCTAATCCGGATAAAGTAACTTTATTTTATTTTTTCAATTAACAGGAGAAGCATTAAATCTGGTTCAAAGATTTCAGGTGAAATTGGTTATATTTTGTCTACTTGGTTTCGCTTTTTAGGCATTTTAGCAATGAGCAAAGGTTATTAGGTAATAGAAAGGATGAGGGGAAACATAAACCAGCTCTCAGTACCGATATAAGGGGCTTGTGTGCAAAAATGTTATTTTACATTCTCAAATAACAAAATACTAACTTGGCTACACATAGGGATTATCTATCCCTACGCTAAAGAGTCAATGGGCCCGATTTAGAGATGTACGCTATTCTGAGGTTTATGGAGTTGAGCGATTATCAGTAAACTGCGCATGCACCTAAGTTGCAATGCGAATGCGTCAAGGACCATTACCGTAGTCACTTGCATCGACTATTTACTCTTTGGGGTGCATCCCACCCTGTGTTTATTGCTGTTCAATGGTTTACAACAACGCTTGGCTTATGCTGCCCATCCATTACACGATGCGGGAGACGGCACGATTTCGACGCCGTCGTCTCCCACGGGGTGAACTGCATACACTGAATGTTCAGACGTTCAGTGTATGCAGATCAATCATCCCCAAACATAGCAACCTGACGGCGGCCGTCAGGTTGACTGTCATGTTCGGGTGATGATTGATGTTAAAAACGACCAGCGGGCGCGCGCATCGCTGGTCGTTTTTAACCTTTTACTGCCCGATTTGCGGGCGATTACAAGCGATGGAGCGATAATGACCGTCGTTTTCGCTCCATCGCTAGGTTTAATCGCCTAGTAGATGGGCAGCTTTAGTCAGCATTCCCTGGAGGTGAACAAAGACCATAATATACAGAGCAAAGCTGCTATATAGTAATATATATGTGTACAGAGAGGTCAAAAGTCAGGTCACCAGCAGGTCATCGAAACTGCCCATAAATGCATGTCTATTCACATGCCTAGTGAAAGCTGACCAGGGTAGGACTAGAAAAATACCACAACTAATATACAGATAATGGGATAAATAAAATATATCACACTAACAGAGCATTACGCTACAAAATAAATCAGCACTGTGAACAATAAGCAGATGCATTCAGAATGGACAGGGAACATATAACAAGTTATAGTTCTCTTAAATTATACATTTTAATGATCATCACATATAATGATCATATGGCTATGCCATATATTAGCCTACTTTTCTAACTACTAGAGCAGTAATTATACTTAATATCAGGTATAACATTAATAGGAGGAAGCGTGGCCCTCTCTTTGCAATGGCACGTCATCACAGAATGTAATCTCATCTCAGTGCTACACAGTTTATAGTTCATGAAAAACTTTTCATCTAATCTAAATAAAGAACGATATTGAGGTACAGAATAAAATTTTACTCCAGCTTCTTATTGTAGGCTTTCGAGGGCCTCTACATCCTAAATTAATGTCAGACATGTGGAGGCGTTGCCCATACCAACCAATGAGCTCCTACCTACCATTTATCTAGCACATTCTATAAAATGATAGCTAGAAGTTGATTGGGGACACCTCCACTTGCACTCTTTAGGGGGGGGGGGGGGGGGCGGAGAGATTTATCAAAGCTTGGAGAGAGATTGTGGTGAGAGATAAAGTACCAACAGATCATCTCCTATCATTTTTCAAGCAAAACCAGTACAGTGACAGTTGGAAGCTGATTGGTTGGTACTTTGGGTTTATGTACTTAGTCTTGGAGAGAGAGAGGCACCGACCAATCAGCTTCTGTCACTTTGCAGGTTGTATTAGAAAAATTACAGTTAGGAGCTGATTGGTTGGTACTTTATCTCTGTTCACGGCTTAGTACATAGATCCCTTTAGCTCTCTCCACTTTATACCCCCCCCCCCTCCAGGTTTGGTACATCTGCCGCCTCGGTTTGCTAAATATCCTCCTTAATTTCCCCTCCGCATCTGGCAAGAGATGTTGAAAAGACAGCTGTTCTGTTGTCCAAAGGTTTGTACAGCTTCATGACATATAGCATAAGCAGATTCTGCAAAGGCGCCCCTGTGAATGAGCCCTGGAAGTATCAGATTGCTTCACTAAAAGGACAAGATAAACCAAGGTCCAATTGTTAATTGCAATAAATGCCACTGAGAGCTTAGGGCACACAACACAAAACTGGCCTGTTTCTCTTTAATGAATTTTTACGGTTGATACTCACATGACATTTTCCTTCACTGTTTAATAAGAGCTACAGAGAAGATTAAATACTAGTTACTGATAAAGAACTACAGCACAGCTCTGAGAATGGAGGAGCACAAAACAAGTGTTGCTACATGACAGACACGTGAATATTTTTTTTGCAAGTTCATCTTACACAAAATATGTGCATTATTCATGTCTGCTATTGGGGAGGAATGCAATAGTTTTTTTGTGCATCCAAAAATACCCCACAAACAATATATTTATACATCTAGTCATTTGGGCTGACAAATTAACTGTTTATGAACTATGGAGACCAAAAAAACAATCAGAATTTGCACAGGCCCCTCAAGTCCAAAATGACACTATGGGCGGAATTCAATTGTTTTCATCCCCTATCGCGCCCGACGGAGCTATTCTATTCTTGCTCCTGTCGGGCGCGATCAGCTGCCAAGCGCTACATTTCAGCTCGCAGATCCTGGGGGATGAGAGCTGAAATGTGCGAAAAGTGACATGTTTGGGCGCCCAAACATCACTTTTCGCGATCGCGCCCAGCACTTTGGTCGGGTTTAGCTGCTTTACGCGGCTAAACCTGACCTCTATGGGCGCGATCAGCGTGAAGAACGGCAGCAATTGAATGGCGGCCCGCGATCTCCTGTCACTTTAGACGGGAGATCCAGACCGCGTAATCAATTGAATTCCGCCCTATGTATATAAATATCAACAAGTCACAGGGACAACGCTCAGGGCTGCAGGCCTAGGTAGGGCAGCTTTACGTGCCTTGCTCACGAGTTAGTAGCCCCAAGCATTTTGTGTTAATCCCTGAAGGAAAAAAATGGAAATATTGTTTACAAAGACTTTTTGTGATCAATGTCTACAATATAAAATATACATCACAATATTAGATGCCACTAGTGTCTTTGTAAAAATGAGTTCCGCTGAGACATCCATGCGAGCGAAGCGGCGGGAAAACGCTAGTGAACTATATAATCTTGACCGTAGACAGCACCCTGGTCACTGTAACGCCAAAGTACCCAGACCTGTCAAACGAGAATGCTGAACATTGTGTGTGTGAATACACATCTATATGGAAAATTCATCTTTATTGGGCTAATTATTGAGAAGATAAAAATGTATTTGTTTTTGCCTAAGGCGATGGTTCCCACACTGGGTGCCAGGGGCTGGTGGTCCAGGACCAAATCAAATTATTTATGGTCCATGTGATTGTCAGCCACCAGCACTGGTTTTGCCGATCATAAAATACGTGGACAAACTGAAGAGCAACTCTATCCGCCAACACATAACAATCTAAGGATGACCTATAAGTACAATTTACTTAATTTAATAATTTCTGCTGAGTTTCTCAATAAGAAACTTTTGGACTAGGGGTGCAGTGAAAAAAAAAAATGCTGACACTATAGGTCATAGTGACTCAAGAAAGTTAGGGAACTACTGGCCTATGGCTTATGAAAGTTTCCCTAATAAGCAAATAAAACAATGTTACCAGGACGTCTAATGGGGGTGTATCACCGCTGAACATTTACAGATCACAACTATTTACCTTGCAAGAATATTTTTAGAAGCTGTGAACAGTTGAAAGAACTAAGCAGTTGACAGAACGGAATGGGATAAAAGCAATACATACCAAGGGGTAAATTTACTAAAGTGAGAGTTTTTAGAAGTGGAGATGTTGCTCACAGCAACCAATCAGATTCTACTTTAAATAGCACCTTCTGGAGGAAAATAGCTAGAATCTGATTGCTTGCTATGGGCAACATCTCCACTCCTAAAACTCACTTTTGTAAACTTACCCCCAAGTGTCATTTGTAAAGGAGATCTAGGTTACCAGCGTCTGTGTTAAACCTCTCCTGCCTCCAGATGGACATGAGGTTTTGCCTTTTTAATAAATAATCAAAATAGGGAAAGAAAAGAAAAAAACTGTAAAAACAACTCATGTGCTGCCACAGGGAACTGGTACAATCATCTCCAAAACATTTGGGCTAGTGAGGCCTATATAACGCCTTCAGCACGAAGGACAAGTGGGACCCGTTCTCAGCACTGCAGGGGCACACATTACAGGGAGGGGGGGGGGACATTCCTAGAAGTCTCCCTGTAATAGTTGTTGTCACTGGGAGCAGATAGATCTTTATGACACTGCAGCGGACATGTTAATACACACCCCCCAGGCAAGACATTATCACAACCTGTGATGTTGGGGAGACTGCATTAACAGCACCTGATCTCTCACATACTGGAATCCTGGACAATATCAGAATACACTATAGAAAGTGTGGAGAAGTCCAGAGATGGGGTGGGGGTTTCTAATGCCCAGATCTAATAAATACAGAATATCCATCATTGCATACAGTGGGCTTGATGCAGGAAGGGGAGAAATGCGGTCAAACCCCAAAATGCGGGTTTAACCACATTTCTCATATGCACTAAACCCTGGAGTAACTTGGCTGCGGTGGGTAATGCCATCTTCCTGACGGCGTTACCCGTAGAAGCCTATGGGCTTCTTTCCACTGAGTGCTGATAAAGGGATCCAATCGGATCCCTCCCAGCACCCCCGCGGCATGCGCAGAAGGACGCCGGAGGGGCTTCTGGGTCACAGACCCGGAAGTCCTTTCATCGCAAAGGGACGCTCTTACCGACAGAGCCATCCTTTGCAGGGATCTTCATGCATACCGGCATTACCAATGCTGGGCACCGCTGGCTCCACGCCATCAGGGCTCCTGCTGTCTGGATCTAACAGGATCCACTTTAGCCTCTGATCACTTCAGAGGCCAGCGTTCACAGTTGCTGTAGGCAGGTTGGTCGTGATCTACCGGCAAGAGCTACACATGTTACAGGCAGATCGCGATCAACATTTTGCAGTGGCATAGCAATGGCCCCCACGCCCCCCAGACACCGCGGGGACCGTGGTTATGCCACTGGCCTTGTTTTTCCTATACATTGTATATATTTCATGCAAACTTGGAAGAAGAACTGCATTGTTTTCAAGAGCTGATTTTATTATGAAAATCTTAAACTGGGTACACACCTGGACCAACGTTTGTATAGGTGTGTATGCTATACCTTCTGCAGGAGCGATAGCCAGGATGGGGAGGTTGCATAGAGGCCCATACACACTGAGCTATGTCTGCACAGTGTATATGGGGCTCGCAGGCAGCTGGCAGGGGGTCACGCTGGGGACACATGGCTGATCGGGAGAGTTTAACCCAATCAGACGATGTTCGTTAACTGAATGGGTGCTAAACTGATCGCTGGCCCGTATTCAATTACCTCCTCTTATTGGGAATTTCTTTTCAGGTCTCCTGAGAAAAAGAAATCCCTGTCAACTGTGAAGTTATCGGGTGATAACTGCTAGCTAACGCACAGGTTCGTGAACTTATCTCGGATCCTGTGTTTTAACGCCCAATAATCCGTGTTAACGCACATTTAACGCGCGTTAAAAACCTATCGGACGAATGCTGGAGGATAACTGAATAAACCCGGGCGTTAAAGCCAGAGGTTACTTCCTGTTATTACCAGTGCCCCCCGGGCTGTCTGTCCCTGTCCTCCAAGTTAAAGAAACTTTTATACTATAGACTACACGAAAGTGCAGCTGACTAGCAGACACAGGCAGGGGGGGCAGCGTCAGGCCGAAAATCAATTCACTGTAAGATGTATGGCATTCACAGAATGAAGTTTGCTAAACGACGTTTTGGAGGAACGGACATTTTAGTTATTTTAGTTTTTATAGCACTGTACCCAGCTCAAGTCTGCATGGTAAATAGTCTGTTTACACTACTTTGTATCTCAGAAGATTAGCGTAACTGACTTTGTTTTACAATTCTTGTACTTAAGTATTTTGACTAGATGTGGATTTAGTTGCCGTATATGCAGGTTGACAATTGTTAACAACTTTATTGAATATTTGGTAGCAAACAAAAGCTACTGCTACCTCCATATTGGGTAGGCTGAACATCTTATGTTTTCCTGTGTACGTCTGTGGGGTGTGAGGAGAAACTGGCAGTGTAGCTGGGCACAATGTGTGACCATCACAGTCTTCCAGCAGAACTGAATTCCCCCGTTTTATATTATAGGAAACTATACCGTGCACAACAGCAAATATTGAATATATTTGCTGTACCAATTTGTACAGGGGCAGCCTGCATGCATAGGGGACTCATCTCAAAGCCAGTTGAAATTATAGATTAAGAATTCTTACAAAAAAAACAACTTTCTTAAAATGTAAAGATTTTCATCAACTGGATGAGACTCATATCAGCAATGTATAAATTAAACACCTCCAGTTGCATAATTAGGTTATGTGATCTCTCTTTAATCCATTATTACGAGCCCATGTTAACACTGACTTACAGCTGAAGAATCTGCTCACAATGCAGGACACGTGAGTCCTGAAATAGATGACTTAACACCTTGCATTTCATGGTCTTCACAACAGCAAATGTAGATATGCAAGTGACAAGGAGGCAGTAAATGTCCTAAGTGGAAGTATTTTGCAAAAAATATCTAAAGTTGCTTTGAGAATGCCATGGCTATCCCCCCCCCCCCCCAAAAAAAAAAAAAGAGAATATACATTTTGTGGGTTGAGCCAATATTTATGATAATGCACCCTTCAGATGGTAGAGGCAGCCATTTTGTGTGTTAAAGTGCCTCATTTAGGTCACTATTTTATTGAAAAAAATTAGGTTACAATTTCATCAAAGTTTTCAGCCTTTGTTTGTATAAAGGGGATACAGTCAAAATGTCGACGGACGGGAAGCCGTCTGACTAAATCCCAGAGTCTAAATACCGACGCGGGATTAGAGACATGCTGGAATCTAGACAGAAGGCTTCCCGTACGAAGGTAAGCCGGGAAGTGTTAGTGCTTAGGTGCATTGGTAGGTTTAGGCGCCTCTGGGGGGAGGTTAGGGTTAGGCACCAACCCGGGAGGGTTAGGTTTAGGCACCCCTGGGGGAGGTTAGGGCTAAGGAGCCCGGGGAGGTTAGGGTTAGGAACCACTAAGGGAGGGGGGAGGGCTAGGGTACTTACCAGCCCCAGTCGGGATCTTCAGCATTCGGGCTTCCCGGCCGTAGGCATTTCATACCCAACCCACATAAAGCGCTGAGGTACAATGCAGCTCTGTACATTCAGGATGATCATAACAAAAACAGATATACAGACAAGGGCATGAATCTAGCGAACAGGAGTTAAGGACAGCCTTGTCCAAATTAGTTTACAATCTAAGAGGTATAGGAAACAGTGCGGAATCACAATTGTAGCTGCAGAAGAGTATAGTGCTTGTGGCTAGTGTAAGGCAGCAACATTATCAGCAGGGTATTAAAGCAGCCATGGAATGGATGTCTGGCAATCTGGTGCCATATGGTTGGAATGAGAAGATATCCATCACTAGTGGTTCATCCCACAGAACAGCCATCTCCACAATGTGCCTGTGCAAGAGCCGACCTCTAATAGAAAGCAAAGTTTGTAGGATAAGTACATTCGTTGGTATTACAGCTATTGCATAACTAACAGTACAAATGTATCCTGCATTACTCACAAGTCATTTTAGAATTACACAGCACGGCTGATAGAGGAGTTTTTCCAATTGATTAAGTGGCCATTAAAGAATGATCTTACTAATGTAAGTATGTATGCAGGTTTCATCAAAGTTTAGGTCACATTTTGATCTGCTGATGATGATTCAGTTGCTTATCTCTAATCAACGATGACAGTATTCAAGGAGATGGGCATGAAATGCCCAAGAGATGCTTTAATCCTACAATTCTGTCAGAATACGTTTCCATGCTTACGTTCTAACGGACAGAATAGCCAAACTGGTAAAAGTTTTATTGCAGATAGAAAGGCCATAGAACAGTAACATCCTGGATTTCATCAACAGGAGGTGACAACGGTCTGTAGGAAGGTGCAATTAGAGTGACATCACCGCCATCAATCTAATAAACTGCAAATCATTTGTGTGGATTCCCAGCATAACATGTGTACAGCAAATCCGCCCACACGCCAGTGCTGACAAGCACACAGCACATGCCTGCAAACACACCCGTTATCTGTGGAATGTTTTCCATACCAAGGCATGCACAACAGAGACATAAAAACAAGCATACTGTATGCTGCTAAACTCTGGAACTCTTGCAGCTTATGAGAAAATACACCTTATACATCTATGCATATAATACTATTCTTATCTAAGACCGAGAGCTTTACTGTGGTTTTTTCTTTTTACAAGTAGTATTAATTCAGCTGTTGTTTTCTTAAAGCTGTGCAGCTGTTAGCACTGGGGTTAGGCAGCCTGTAGCTTGGACTGTTACACAATCCCGATTCCCAATCAGAATATTGGGACAGTGCAGCAAGTCTCTTCTCGTCTGTAAATACGAGAAATTTAAAGCATCCACCATCCGATATAAAATAACCTGTAGCACTTCAGCTATAAGCATATACTATACTTATCATTTTGTTTTGTTTTTTATTGTGCCTACATGCTTTACATTTACAGCAAATATTTCATGATTTGTACCAGTACTTGTCCCATTGGAGTTTGCAGTTTAAATTCTCTCACATAACACAGGGTCCATTTTTGGCAGAATCCAATGAACTTACCAGTATGCTATTGGACTGTGTGAGGAAACCGGAGCAACCCAAAAGGAAACTCACGCAAGCATAGTACATAAAAACTCCACACATATATGACTTTGGTCTGATGCAGAATATGTGCAGATTTTATCCACTAAAATAAACTCTTGGGGCCTATTGCAGGAGGTGGGTGGTAATACAATAGCGCCTGCGACTTTCGTTGCAGGGCCACTGCGAGTTTATGCTAATGCTGCAGCTGATGGGCTGTCTGAAACGCCCACTGGCTGCAATACGCTGCGGTGCGCAAATAGTCACACTAGCGTTCCCGTTAGGCTGTTTTAGTGGGGTTCTGCGCCCTGCCAGATTTCAAAAAGGCGCCCCACTGAAGCAACATGCCGGGTGCCGTCCCCACCTGCGGGACACTGTGAAAAATTGTGGTGCAGCAATCACCGCCGGCATCTATTCACAGAGAGGGGAGAGCTTGGGGGCGGGCCCGGCATGTCCGCAAGTGCCGGCATGCCCCCAAAAGTGCTTCGCAACTTTAATACACGCCCATTTTCTCTTGGCCACGCCCCGTTCGGACATGCACTACAGTGCCCTTCCCAATGCCGGACCTATAATGAACACTAAGTCACACCATCGGACATTAGAGCAACCCTGTGATCAGAATGTCCGATGGTACACATGGCCACTCGTGCCAGTGGATCGGCTTCTTCCAACGCAGTCCCTATAACACTGCCACACCCCCACTATGAAAGCCAGCCCCACCCCCCCACCCCCAGGATTGCCTATTGGATTGCATAGACCGCCATGCAATTCCAATCTGTATCGCCCATCGGTAACAATCGGGACGCATGTGCAGCGCGTCTCGGACGTGTGCACAGATTTAAAACATCTAGGTGCTTGCGTCCGATGTTTTAAATGCCTCCACCTCTGAATCAGGCACTTTGTTATCTGTAAAGAGACTATATCTTGGGGGCTTGGGAGCAAGTATGTGGATAGAGATCAGGTTGAAGAATACAAAACAAAGGGTAATTCTAATACACCCAAAAACAGCTAAATGTATTAGTGGTCTTTACAAACTCCACACAGTGCCATCTTATATACTATGCTGAAACAATGCTGCCAAGGACAAGAAAACCTGGGGCCCATTTAGATGCTATGACAAAAATATCAGGTCTATAAATTAATGATGCAAACACAAGAAGAAGAGTTACAGGTGCACAACTCCAACATTACTAATTATATATAATATAATACAGTTTGCAATAGAATTTTGAATTAAATAGATAAGAGGTTTTGGCATAATCATGGCCATGGGCCTACCCACCGCGCCCAGGTAACCTCTGAGGGTAGGTCCCTATTGTGTAATATATATGTATTATTTTCACATCTTTATTTTTCACCTCACTACATGCAGCAGCTGCTCTTATCTATCCTACACCTTTTTACACTTCACCTTTCCTCATAAGGGTGATGCCCTGGGGTAGCTCAGCTGGGCTTGTTTTGGGGTGTCCTGCGGTCTGGATCTCAACCCCAGTATGTTAGGGATCTACACTCAGAGGTTACCTGGACGCGGTGGGTAGGCCCATAACCTTGGCCATGATTATGTCAAAACCTCTATTTATTTATTGCAAAATTCTATTGCAAAATGTATATTACATATAATTAGTAATGTAGGAATTGTGCACCTGTAACTCTTCTTCTTGTGTTTGCAACATTGGTCTCCACAGGTAGCACCTCCCATTATATAAATATTCAGGGTGTGCAGTCTAGGGCCCCTTTCTATCTATAAATTAATGAACCAGAACAAACTTGTATTGAATTCAAGCCCAGAAAACTCTGAAATAGGACAAATGCTCTCCCTACCATGCACAAGACCTTGGTCTGCAAGAGTGCTTCCACTGCAAGCATTACTACATTACATTGCAAGAGGCATCTTACAAAAAGACAAGTTAATTAAATTATAAAGAATCATTGGCCAAAGGGAAAAAACTTCCCATGAATCTAACACTATAAGCAACTTCTACTCTGAAAAAAGCATTGAATTGGGGCAGCACATGATGTTTTAATGAGGCTTCCCCAAACAATGCTCTCACTTTGTATTGCACACTGCTACAGTTCTGCATAGTACAGGGAATGGATTGAAAGATTGCATGGCAAAGCAGCTTTTGGATGCACAATACCAGTCATAGTGCACTCCACAGCTGTTTTGCTCTGCTACCATGCAGAAAATGTTAATCCGGCCAAGATAAGAAATTCAGAGAGCAGAACGCTTACAAGCGTATTATCACTATAGGGTGAATGAAAAGATTACTGACCTATTTGTTACAGAACCTGCACCCAATGGGGCAGATTCTGTGACTTTATGCTAATGCTAGTAAAAGCCCTTTCCCTGGTGTACAAGCGTATGTCTGAATGCCCACTTTGTGCAATTGCAGACGCAACCACTAGACCCACCATCTCCTTGCTAGGTGAACTGACCAAGCCTGCAGACACCGATGGGGTCGCTGTACCTACCAAACAAGTTAAGTCACTGCTGGAACATTTTGTCGACACGTCATCACTGTTGACATTCTGCATGTCGTCCTTACGGCCATGTCATGTGACATTCCATCCCACTTCCCAAGCCACTGATGCACCTCGCTGATCAGAGAACAGTAGCTCGTATTCAACGGCACAAAAAGTGATTAGCAGCAAATCAAACAAGGGAAGTTTAAATTTAGGCCTGCATTGATGATCTTGCAAAACAAAAGGTTCAAGTTCAGATATGACAACTTTAGGAATAAATTTGTTTCATATTGGATGACCTTGGGTATAAAGTCCCTTAAAACCAAAAACTTTCTATTTTGCAAATACTTGAAACACAGTCAATTCAGCAATGAAAAGGCTTTTTCTGACAATAAATAAAATATCACCAATTAATGTCATTCCAATACTGTAACGATAACAAAGATACCTGCAGCAGACGCTTCTGGAGCTTCCAGAAGATATTCAGACAGTAGTAGTTAGACAGGCATAAAAGAACTAACAGCGTAAGCTTATTACAAGAGAACTTGAACTAATCTTTCTAAAATTAGTATGTTGCAGTGTGAAAGCACTAAAAATATATTGCAGCCATAGAAGAACATGATAATTTCTGCATCTAGGAAACTTTCTCAATATAGAGCGGAGATTTAGAATTTTGAGGAAGTTTACAATAAGACAACTTCTCCATCTTATTTTTCTTTCCAGAACACTTGTGTAAACAGAACCTGCTGCTGCAAAGAGCTGACAATTACAAGTGTGCAAGCGGTTCCTCCCACTCGCACCAGCACTAGTTTCTGTTTCGGGCGTTCGTGACCTAATATCAGCAACTGTCAGAGCCGCTCCTTGTTCAGCCTCTCTCCCCAGACATGTTTTACTGGATTAGAGTGAGCTGGGAAACTGACTAGAGCATATTTTCCTGGAATAGGCTGCTGCATGCTGCTAGCCAAGAATCCCAATAAATGCAATGAAAATCAAGGAACAAATGCTCCACCACATGCACTCTCACCCAGACGCAAGTCTCGGGACTCCGCAATGGTCCTGGAGCCTATTTCCTAGAACATTTACACAAACACATTCCATTGACTTGGCTGCAGTATTCCTGAGCATTAATAGATAACCCTGAACTGTATTCAAAATAAAGGGTCTTCAATGCATTTACATAGATGAAACATGTTACAGAAGCCTATTTATCAAGCCAGTTTTTCATAAAATTATGTAGAAAACTACTCTCTCTGCATAGTGTTAATCATCACGATTATGTAACAGCCTAATGCAGGAGATTACACAGAAATAAATTTGGTTGCAAACCACAGTCCCCTCACTGTTATTAATGGGGACTACAGTCTGTCCCCCATGTACCAAACTCTGAAAAGCAAGGAGGTTCCTCTCCTGCAACCTACTTGGGGCTCCAGAGACGGACACTGTGCCCATGCGAAGTGTCAGCTTCCCAGGAGACATCTTGCAAAAATGTGAACTGCTCCTCAGAAACCCTGGGTATGTAACTCGCAGGGACAGCGATTGTCGCAACTGCCATCGCTGCAAGTCACATTCAGTCCATAGCAGGGATAAACGTGAAAAATTGTTATCCCCACTGCGATGTGCAATGAAGGAAATTGTGACACTTCTGCAATATTTAGTAAATATGCCCCAAAGTCTTTGTTGCACTGATATGTTAGAACAAAGTCAATAACTTTGTCTGTAATTGTTTATAAATGCATGTCACGTTGCTTTCAAAAGAGGAAGCTACTATTGAATATTACAGGAAATTGCAAAGTCAGGGTACAGTGGATGCAACTGAAAAAAATGCATCCACTCATTCTCTCTCATAAAATGATTATCATCTGCGTAGCTCTGTATTCATAAACCCTGGCTGCCTGGCTGAAGACATTGTCCTGATCGCAAACATGTGAAAATTGAAATATAAATAATTGTAGTATTGAGAGGACTGTAAAGGAACTTGCTTCCTAAATACAATAAAGTGATAACAAATGTGCTGCGGACGTCAGAGCAGGGGCTTTTCCAGTATGTCATTCCTGGTTGGTTGGTTTTTAACTCTTGAAACTTTTTTTCTTTCCGATTTACAACTGCAAGCAGCGTTAGAAATTGCACACAAACAAGTCAACATGACATTTGCAAGATAATTTGCTTATGCAATATATAGGTCAGCAAACAAAAAGTAACAATGCAATGTTTAAACTAGTCTTTGCAAGAGAAAATATTACGCTATAAAGATTGTGAACATGACAACTCCCTTGTGATACATAGTCCATTGGTTCATTAAGGCCTGGTACACACAGACAGTATTTGACAGCATTTAGCACACATACAAAGTAGTAAAGTTGAACAATGCTGCAAGACCTATCAATAATTGAATAGGACTGGACCTGTACACACACACACACACACACACACACACACACACACACACACACACACACACACACAGTCATGCGTTTGTTTCAAGTCAATGATGACATTGTCTGCAGCATGCAGGAGGCCTTAAACATACACTAAAAATACAATACAGCTCTGTAGGATAAGCTGAGCCAGGATGTGTTTAACCAAACTGAACGCTGCAGGGAAGCCTTGAGATGCGTTATATAGCACTTTATTGTTGGCTTCCAAAGCACTTCAAATGGGAGGACAAATTAATGACCTCAAGTAGGCAGTAGCCTGCAGACATTCCCAACTGAGGAGCAGTAATTTACTGTCCTGTGTGTGCAAGGCCCCTCACTTTGGGAAGAACAGTGGGAGACACAGAGCACCAAAGTCAATGCCACACAGTAACTAGCAGGCTGAATATACCGCAGCATGGTACAGCAGTTACTTAGATAACAGAAACTAAACCATTACCGCATGCTAACAACCAACTAGCTACTTTCACCAGTGTATGCACATGCAATTACTTCTACAGACTCTTATTCGGGTTGTGTCTTGATTATATTGTATATACAATAGATAATCCACATAAGATGCGCCTAAATAGATGTGCCTAAATAGATGTGCCCTCGATAGATAGATATATAGATATATATATGTATACATAGATATATATATATATATATATATATATATATATATATAGAGATAGATAGATATATATATACATACACAAAGTTATTTTATGCGCCTTCAATTATTTTTGTGCAATATAAGTATTTTAAATAACTATAAAATAAATGTCACATCTACTGTGAACTGAAAGTTTGAAATGCTCAATTTACTTAAAACTGGATCCTTAACAGTGATACAACTGAACAGTGGCTCTATGTAAACCTTAGAGAGACTGGAGACCATTTGGTCATTATATCCGGTTTCAACTCTAGGCTGCAAAACTATTCAAAGTTACCAATCCGAACACTTTGCAACTAAGTTTCTGGTTATAGATCAGTAGTTTAGGGAAGCAGAGAAAATAAGAGTATAAAGTACAGTATTGTAATCTACTTCATACACGTTTCCTCCTGCCCTCCAATAACTCACCAAGTCCCAGCAAACAGAGGCACAGCAGAGCTGAGCATATCCACTCCCTCGGCTGCAATATGCAAGCTGCCAGTCGCCAGGACCCGTGCACAATCCGGGCTAAGTGTACTGTATTAGACCCGTCTACCTAGAGTTGAGTAGATGAATAAGGTGTCCGCCCCAGGTCTGTGGAGCCAGCTCCGGCTACAAGGCGGCTGTGTGTTCCCTGCTCCTGCTATGCACAGGCAGTAGCTGGGTGCAGAGTGGAATGACTGCATGGCTCTGAGTCATCAGCTGAGCTCACTGCTTGCAACAACAACACATACACAATCCCAGCCAGCAACGAGAGTGCAGAGGGAGGGAGCCACTCATTGGGCTGCACAATTATACAGCACACACCATCCCCAGCAGAGAGTGCAGTGGGAGGGAGCTGCACAATTACACAACACACACAGCGACAAGCGGTCCCACAGCAGTGATTGCAGATGGTGGGAGCTGCACAATTACACAACACACAGTGACACGCAGCCTCCTAGCAGTGAGTGCAGTCGGAACACACACGCTAAGCGCCGGCAGTGAGTGCAGATTGTGGGAGCTGCACAATTAAACAACACATACAATCCCCATCAGTGAGTGCTGGACAGTTACACAATACACAGAAACAAACCACAGCAGGGTGGAAGCAGCACAATTACACAACACACACAATTCCAAGCAGTGAGTGCAGAGGGAGGGAGCTGCACAATTACTCAACACACACAATCCCCAGCAGCGAGAGTGAAGAGAGAGGGAGCCAAAGTAAACACTGAGCTGCAGAAGTACACAACACACAGGGAACCCACCCACCCTCAGGGAACCCACCCTCCCTCTCACAGGCGAGTTACAATCCCTTCCTGTCCTGTCATCATCTTTCACTATTAATGTATAAGACGTTTATAAGGCCTGATTGGAATCTAACTTGAACTCGCCTAATACAGTAAAGAATCTAATGTCAGGAAAGTAGTTACAGATCCATGTGCTACTATTTCATTCACATTCTGACCGACCTTCCGAGCGATGAAATGATCTTCAGATCATCAGATTTTGAGGGTACGCCCTAGTGATTTAGCTTCTGATCCAAACAATTACCTGTAAGGCCGGGTACACATCACAACGACCTTGAAAAGACGCAACGGTCGTTCCAATTTCCCTTCATCCCAGTACATACTATATAGAGCGTACACACTATGCAATCCTCCAAACAATTTATCATGTCAGAGCAAGGTATCCTATTAATCTTTTGTCCTGTACACACTATGCAACCATTGTGTAGATAACTTTCAGCTCAGGTGATGTCTTCAGAGGAAAGATAGGACCAATATATCTTGTAATCCTCCGGTTGAGCATAAACACTGTCATTCAGAACATCTTCCCATCTGGCGTGCAGTACATCAGATGTGAAGATGCGATGACCGACGCTTGTGAACACGCGATTGGGCACACACACTGTGCGATGTGAAGGATAGGTTTTTCATATTTGCCTCAAGAGGACATATCGTCCAATAGATCGCCTAAATGTGTACCCAGCTTAAGACTGCCGCAAAGGTGACGTTTTTAAATATCAGCAGATAGATGATCGGAAATTCATACATAATGTTCACGATATGGGCTCATTGTTTTGGAGAAATGTTGTGCAGCAGATCAGATCTAATCATCCAATACAACTAGTATTGAAATTAGTGCTACATATGATGAGATTATTGGACCACGCAGCCGAAAATGGGCTGATCGGCCCGATTATTTCATCACTGGTTTCTTCACTTATTTGTAAGCAGCTGTGGAACACTTGTGGCACCATATAAATAAAGGATAATAATAGTTTATATGGAGGTTAAAGCTGGGTACACACCATTTCGATCAGATGCTGATCGGGTAATACTCTCCTGATCAGCCATGTGCGGTGTCCCCCCAGCATGACCCAGCCACCTGCCTGCGCGCCCCATACACACTGTGCAGACATAGCATAGTGTGTACGCTTGTACGGGCTTCTATGGGATCGGGAGGTGGGTCCGACAAATAATAAAAACTGTACATAAGATACGTCCTCCGGATCCCGACCGTTGCAGGAGTGTTATAAGCTGTTAATCGGCTAACACAATCTGCAACAGTACAGCATACACACCTATAGAATCATCGGCCCAATCACCCAATATAGGGTGATCGTGTCGAGGATTGTATAGATGTGTACCCCAGCTTAAGTCAGTGTGTTTGGTTGGGATGAGGGTGTTGGGGGAGACTTAAGCTAGCTACGCAAACGGTCAGATTTTTTTTAATTGGGACGAGGTACGGAACGATATTTTCGGAAAATTGAAAGCCCCAATATCTGTGCTACACATTATGCAATGTTTCCACAGAAGCTAGCGATTTTTCACCACACGGATTTTGCATATGTCCGCCCACAAGGATGATGACAGTGACAGGAGAACATAGGAACTATGGGCAGGTTATTGAACACACACACACACACCTCAATATCGGGGATTTGAGGCCAAAATTTTCCTTCTTGACCGACAAATCAGATAATGGAAGGTACGCGTTTGTGGATGTTTTCTTACCGTCTTATTGGTGAAACACCGAAACGATCGCTCATACACACTATACAATAAATCAGGCCGATCACCCGATTAATCGTAAATCGGCACAATAATTGTATAGTGTGTAGGTAGCTTTAGATTCCTGAGTTATTGTTCTACTGGTTACTAGCCTTTTATCTGATATTACATTAATGACTACAACCAGGGCCGTGACAAGCGCTCTGAGCGCCCTGTGCTGGCCCAGCCCCCTTTGCGCATGATGTAATGACATTGCGCTTAATAGGGCAGGGCAACCAGCATCTGGAGATGCAGCAGTGCCCAGACAGCTGTAATTATGGCAGGCCTGCCCTCCGTGCGATCGCACACCCCTAGTTACGTCCCTGACTACAACACTCTTCCATCCTTTGGAAGAAGCTTAATATTCTCGACTGACTTTGGGGGCAATTCAATTAAACACAATTTCCACAATGTGAAGTTCCAGGAAAAGTAATGACGTGGAGGGTACCGCAATGGGAAAATGTCACCAGCCAAACATCACAGTGATATCCTGCGGCACATTGCCCTGAACTGACACGGACCCTTTAAGAAATATTCAAGGAGCTTCAGCTTCTGAGAATAATTATTTTATTGTAGGGTACTGATTCAAATGCCTTGCTAAACCCTAAAGTCATATCCCAGCAACAAAATTGAATCCACCTCCAATCGTGCCATCCAGTCCCTGGCCAGTGTTGAGAAGGTGAAAAAAAAATAAAAAAAAAAATCTGTCACTGCAGACAGCAGCGCCAGAACTAGGTTGGAGCAGCTCCAGCCGGTGGGCCTCAGAGAGGTGGGACCGGGGATACTTGCCCCCTGTGCCCCCCCTCCACCTAATCCGTCTCTGCCTGCACAATGTTTACAATCAGAATTAAGTGTCCAAATACTAGTATTACAAGGATATCTTTGACAGTCATTGTGGATGATAAAACACGTCAGTGGAGCTTATACAAAGGAGGAGAGAAAAACAGCAGTTCTTATGCTTGGGTAAGATTTATTAAAGCCTGGAGAGAGATAAAGTACCAACCAATCAGCTTCTAACTGTCATTTTACAGACGGTGTGTGAAAAATGTCAGGAGCCGATTGCAGTGGTGTCGCTATGGGGGTGCGGACTGCAACGGGTGTTTCCCTTGGAGAGGATGACACCAATATGCCGGATCCTCATCAGCGACAGGACCCGGGTGCTGATCGACGAACGATATACATGGTGAGTGCATCGGCGGGTGTGTACACCCGATATGTCTGTGAACGACGTCATTCACAGACATATCAGGTCGACCCTGCAGCACAGCTGCTGCTGATAAATCTGAATGATGTATCGGTGCATCTGCATGTGTGTATGTATGGGTGACTCACTGACTGCCCGGACACTGGCTGCAGGGACCACCGACACTATCGTCACAAATGTCCGCCCCGTCGTGATGTCAGCCTAGACACATGAGCAGCCGATCGGACGGGGGATCGGTCTATTGACCGATCAAACGTGTGATGTCAGCCTAGACACATTGAGCAGCCGATCAGGCGGGGGATCGGTCTATTGACCGATCAAATGTGTGGTGTAATCCTAGACACATTGAACAGCCGATCGGACGGCGGATCAGTCTATTGACCAATCAGATGTGCGAAGTCAGCCGCCCTAGACACATTGAGCAGCCGATCGGACGGCGCATCGGTCTATTGACCGATCAGATGTGATAGTGTATGCCCAGCATAAGGATTAAAACAGATCCCAACGGTATGGTTTATGTTTAACTGTACTGAACAACAATCCATTGAGAGCATATACATATTATTAACTATGCTAATTAATTTATATTGAAACCTCCTCTTTGCATCTGTACTTTGACACATTTTATTAATTTCACTTCAGTTGTTCCGAATGATATATTTATTTTTTATTAGTCATGCGTATTTATACACTATATTTATAGTTTATTTAAAGCGCCTATTCAGGCACGATTTACTTATTGCTCTTTTTTAAAACTACATGCTCATTGTTTATAACCAGAATGCAAATGTCCAAATCCTAGTATTACTAGGATAAGACCAAAATAATACCCCACACACTTCTAATAAATGCACATATTTTACAAGGCACATGTTTGCAATCTACACATTTCTATGCATGTGTGAAAGGGCTCTCCGTTACAGAGACAAGGCGAGATGCACTAAGCCTTGAAGAGGAATAAAGTGGAGAGAGGTAAAGTACCAACCAATTAGCTTCTGACTGCCATTTCTGGAACACAGGGCCTGATTCAGACCCGCTCGCGGGTCAATGGCCGGGCAGTGCGCACGCGACCCCCGGAGCGAGTGAGAAATCACTCGCTCCGGGGTGCGCAGCAAAACGGGGCGGCTGTCAATGTTGGTCGACAGCTCGTCCCCTTTTGTAGTCGGGGAGGGGGGGTGGCTGGCCAAACGGAGGCATTCCCGAAGGAACGCCTGCCGCTTGAGAGCGGCCCTACTGACCTCACTCGTGATGTTAGTACTGTATTATTAGAGCAGGAAGCTCACTGGGGCTTGCAGGAATGAGACCCTACCACAAGGATCTCGTCGCAAGCCTGATGGTCGCAACCATCACCTGGCCGCTCGCAAAAGCTGTGGGTGGTCACCCACAGCTTAGCGAGCGGCCAGGAGAACGGTTTTAAAAAATAAAATAAAAAAGCGGCTGACCTGATTCAGAGCGAGTGCTCACTTTTTGCGAGTGGCTCTGAAATCAAGGCCACAGTCTGTAACAGGACAGTTAGGAGCTGATTGGTTGGTACTTTATCTCTCCCCAATTTATCTTTCCAAGGCTTAGTACATCTTCCCCACAATCCATTAACATTTCCAACTGTAACCAAATAATCTCACTGTGCACATGTGAGAACTGCATAGGTATTGGAGAAACATATCTCCAGAATGCTGCACCACATACAGATGCCATATAGCCTTTGTATTGCGTTCATCCAAACATGTGGTTAGAAAAAAGATACAATGATGTTACAGAACAATAAAGTCAAAACTCGATGTTTCCAAACTACGGATGTTTTAGAGATATTCATATCTGTAGCCAAACTGGGCACAGATACAACTGCGGTGGTCTTATTGTACTATGGAGCTTAGATATTTCCATTGTTTCTCCACCAGTTTGCACCCACATCCCATAGCCATACAAGGTGACAAAATACAGATTTAAGGTTTCTATGTTGCACAGGTCAAATCTCAAAAAAAGTTCACATTTTTACACTTTCCCTTACTGCAATAAATGTACATCGCATACCTGCCAGTTATTATATAGGATTATAGAACTTTCCTACTTCCATCTAATGACTTCTCACTTTTCACTATGCTGCTAAAGAATAGCTAGCTACAGTGGAGGATTTTACCGAGACTGCAGCCCCACCAGTAAAGTCCACCACCTAGCAATGGTAGTGATGACGGCTCATTGGAAGCACTCCCTGCTCATCACAGCCAAACAGGCAGTCTCAGGGGGAGGCGTTTTCCAAGGGAAGCCACGCCCCCACTAATAGGCATCCCTTCTTGGGGCTGCAGCTCAGCAGCCCCTAAAAGCCAGCCTGTTTGCTAGCAGCTCCAGGCTTAAGCCATGCCCTTTTTTAGACTCTGCCCTCACAGCTGCCAGACTTAAGTTCCACCTGACATCAGGTGGAACTTCAGCTGTCAATCACAGGAATGGCAGCGAGGAGAGGGCTGCATGGACTGCAGCCTATGATATGCAGACCCCCCCCTGCCCGGCCAGATAGGTAAGGATCCACCACTGACTAGCTACAGTATGTTATTAGCCCAAGCAGAGGGGAAAATGAGGCAACGGGACTTGTGCACAGAAGGTAAGAGTTCACACTTGAAAGTAAGGGTCATAATGTTATTGAATTATTACTATTTGAATATCCTTGCCCTGGACTGTTAATACTCCTACACAGTGGACAAACTGTATCACCAACAATTGCTGTATTTAAAACGAACAGATCGTAAAATATATAAACTGGTGGGTCCTGGAGATAAAGTGCTCCTATAATTATGGACTCGCATGTTAATAGCGCAAATAATCAGAGCAAAATACCATATACTAAAAACTTCAGTGTGTAAAAATATAAAAAAAATAAAAACAAATTGAATGATAAAAAAATAGACTAAAAACAATAAGAATTTAAAACATTAAAAAGGTAAAAAAAAATAAAAAAATTGAAAAGCATTAATAATCTGACTATGTGGTGTCCAAAAGTGACGCGTTTCTCAGATCTCTGTTGTGGGATTTAGAGCACCGGGGATATGTTATTGTATATTAACTCAGTAGTTATTTTGGGAGCTCCATCTCCCTACCAATACTGCAGTCTTCTTTACCCACACGTACCCTTAAGGCGCCAACCCTACAGTATATTCTATTGCACACAGACGGGGGTCATCTGACATGGCAGTTGGGGTTGTGTACCTAGCAGTTACATCCTGCTCACTGTAGCCCATTAGACATACAATTAGGTTATTGTATGACATACTTATAGTGTATGGGCCTACTTATTATCTCATAGTATTGGTTTATAGCTCAGAGAGCCTGCTGAAGACGTTCCAAAAGCAAGATATTGCCAAGCGAGCCTGACTTCTGGGCAAGGCTCTCAGACACAGTACTGTAGATGTGGACAAAGTGCAAAATGCTTATTGTGTTCTATGTGAACACCTGCTGCTGTGGCAGACCTTTGGAATAGTGTTTGTAAATGAGGTAAGTTATTGGGTAGTCTTAGAGGAAAAAAAAAAAAAAAGTTCTTCATCGAATCTTATCTCCTAAAATGATAAGACATGTAAATACTAAGCCACTCTTCAGCTTTTATCTTGCAACCTGTTACAAAGATGCATTTAAAATTTAATATATAAAATGCAACATATTTGTCTTATTTTTAAAACAACATTTCATTAGTAGATTAAAATGGCTATGGTTTTACATTACATGCTGCCATATGACCATAAATGTCACTATTGTGACGGAAGAATAAAATGCGCCAGTTACGTGCCCCATATCACGGGACGTGCTTCTCGGATAGCTGGCCAAGATGGCACCACAGTTTAAAGCAGGTTTCTAGATGAAGCTCAATAACCTTTAGATCGAATTGCATATTTTGTTATCAGACAGTGGGCTCTATTTATTAACATTATTTTTACTAAAATAAAGTGAAAAAGGGTGTTTTCACACCCTTTTCACATTATTTTAGTTTCACCTGTAGTTATTACAGGGCAATTGGAGTAGAATTAGTAAAATTCTACTCCAACCCCTAGGTATCACTTATTTTTAGTAAGCAGATCGCATTTCCCATAATTGTAATGGGAAATGTGATCCAACCAGAGTTACTAAAAATAAATTGTAAAAAAATATCGGGGAAAGCCCTGTGATAATAACACCACCTGGGAGGTGGCGTTATCCAGGGTCTCCCCCGATTACCGAGCTCCCACTCTGCTCTAACGGGGAGAGCAGAGGCGGGAGCCGGTACCAGTAATCAGCTGTGTGGTCTAAACAGACCGCAAGCTGATTGCTGTAAAAAAAAGAAAAAAAAAATGGAAACATTTTTTTTTCTACTTACCTGAATCCAGGGACCGGTGATCGGGCCTCCGGTGATGGCTCCTCTCCGGTCAGCTGGTCTCCCACAGTGCACTGCGGCCCGGTCATCAGGTGATCGGGCCCCAGTGCAGTATGGGAGATCACCTGATCGGGAAGCCCGGAGAAAATCTCCGGAGGCCAGGAAGATGCAGGTAAGTGTAATGAAGGGAGGGGGGGGTCGCGGGGGTCCGCGATCACGGGGGCGGGGCTTAGCATCAGAGGGGGGTAGCAGCGATGGTGGGTCGGCGCATGCGCGGGCTCTTAGTCGCGGTATTTTTTCAGAAAATACTGCGACTACAGTGCGGATGGGATCCGCAGGGACAGAGCTTTATCGCAAGCTCTGTCCCTGCAAGGGATTTATAGTAAATCCCTGTGATATTGCCTGAATTCGCAATGCGAATTCACTCGGTAATATCACACTACAATCCGCATTCAATATGCGGATTGTAGTAAATAGAGCCCAGTGTAACTTAACGTGTTGCCACACTAAAGGGTTACAATAGTGTGGGTACAAAACGGTCTTTAGCACAGTCTACCAAGACACAATTCAAAAGATATTAAATTAGTGCAAAACACTTGAAGGAACAGGTCATTGAGCAAACATTATACATGCAGCACACCAGTAGCTTGAATTTGGCAGATGCATCACTGAAATTTGATGTTGCCCTGTGTTTGCATCAGAATTAAAAAAACTCACACATCCATGGAACTGAGTAACTTGGCAGGTTTAAAAATAGTTTAACCATACAAAGAAGAATTATGTCCAAAACAAATCATTTAATTGTGGGTATAGTTCACCAAGTTAAAAAACAACAACATTTTACCAACATCATGTGCAGCCAGTGTCCATTAAAACTAGGGATGTGCAGGCTCAGACTAGTTCGGATTTTCCAGCCAAATTCAAATTTTTCTCGCCAAAAATGGGGTCTCACAAAGAGGCAAAACGTCATCTTTCATGGACAAACATCATTCCTGGACAAAAGTCAATGAAAGATGATGATCATCGATACATATAAAGCATGTCTTTAACCGTAAGTATCCAACATTATAAACACCCAGGAGTGGGGTCTCTAATACACAGATAGAGATATAGATATAGAGATATATATATATGTATGAAGAGCGCGTGAATCGGAATTAAAAAGCACATATATAGTAATTGGCTTTTGGCAGGCATCAGATAATTACGGCAATTAATTTAAATAGGATCTCACTGTCCCCTAGAGCAGAGGTTCCCAAACTCCGCCATTACAGTCCACGTTTTAAAGCTATCCATGCTTGAGCACAGGTAACTTAAATAGTACCTCAGTCAATTGATTTAACCATCTGGATATCCCTAAAACATGGACTGTAATGGCAGAGTTTGGGAACCTCTGCCCTAGAGTCTTCTGTGGCGGTGGTAGTCTCATATACCGATCCTTATTGTTACTGAATCCACATAGTTCAAGTTAGTAACTTTGTATCACTGATCTCCAATAGTGGAATGTCAATAACAAATATGTAGCAGCATGTTGTGGCTTAAGGCAATTCACAACAAGCCGCCGGGTGCCCCAGCTCTCCACAATACTCACAATGTCCAGGTAATCTATGAGCCAAAGCTTGGCTCAAATAACCGCTGTACAACGAGTCATCCAATATCGTGAATATTCCTCCCAATGTTACAGCACGGCGCCTCTCTCCACGGGACTCTCCAACCCGAGTCCCTCAAGTTGAAGGCCCTGCAGGTCTTAGCGGTATCACGCAGGGGTGCCGGTAACTGCAACTGAGTTTCACAGATGAACCCTGCCACAAGTCCCATATCCTCAACGCGTTTCCTCACACTAGGCAGCTTTTTCAAGAGGCGGTATATTTTGAGTTTTTAGAAGTGGAGATGTTGCCCATAGCAACCAGATTATAGCTATTATCTTCTAGAAGGTTCTAGTTAAATGTTAAGTATAATCTGAGTGGTTGCTATGGGCACCATCTCCATTTCTAAAAACCTCTCACTTTAGTAAATATACCCCCTATGCTCCAGACAGAGAACTTATTGCTCATCATGGTGTGCTAAAATTGCCAGCTATAACATAGGAGTATTAAAAAATGACCAGCTATACTTATATACTTACCCTGTGTGCCAGTCTCCTCCTCTTGTCTGTCCCGTATCACTCACTATGGCGTGTGTGTTTGGGGGGGGGGGGGGTAATTTTGCTGTCTGCACATCTTATGATGCATTAGCCCACACAAGGTTCCTTTATGGCAGACTTATACAACTTGTGGCTCTCTGTCCTTTGTGGAATAATACGTCCCATCATGCCATGCCAAAAAGACAGCCAGAGAGGCAAAAGTTGGCTACATCTGCTGTACAGAGTTTCTCTGGGCAAGTTGGGACTTATAGTTCCGTAACAGCTGGAGAGCGACTGATTGCCTATATGTAATACATAGCAACAAATGTAAGGCTGATAAACTGCCACTAAGTTGGAGACTGCAGGGCAGATCCGCTAATTAAATCTCCACTCAAGCACAGAAACACGTACGGTTACCAGACAGAGTGCAGGAGAAAATAGAAGGAAATATAAAATCAGCTTGTGTAATGTGCATTTATGTACAAATAATTAAATTTTAGGTATCTTCAATTGCTGGGTAAACACTAAGATGATGGATCGATCAGCAGATCAATCCGCCATCCAAGTGGTCGATTAGAAAGCTTTAATATGTCTGGGATGACATCACAACTGGGCGGGCATTTAAATTTGCCCGTCTAGTTGAGATGTCAGTGTCGGCGTTCACTGCAGCCAGTGTACGGCAGGTCACCTGTACACACATGCAGATGCACCAATAAATAGACATATCCGGTGGTGTACATAGTCCCCGAAGCACTCGCGATATATATATATATAGTCATCGATCGAATGAACAATAAAATCGACAAGCGCGTACCCAGCATAAGGGTGGGCACACACCAAAACCACCGGCAATCGTGCCGATGTTCAGGGCAATTTGCCTTCACCCTGGACACTGCATGATTGCCGGTACACAATGCACAATTTAATGAATGACGGAACGATTATTTGTTCCATCCTTCATTAATATGTATGGCGCCGCATGTGATATCGTGTGATTGGCTGTGCAGCACAACCAATCACACAATAACTCATGCGACCGCGGGAGTACACAAATTGGGTATACACAATGCACGATATGGCTGATTTGTCGTTCCGATTAGGCCAAATCGGGCCAATATCATGCAGGTGTGTACCCACCCTAAGACTTACAGGTGTATTTAGAGCTCCTTGTTCCTAGAATGCAGCATGAACACCCATCACAGTAATGCAGACAGGGAAGCTTTAAAACATTACTTTGCCCCTAATGGTCTTTTGTAAAACAAGAAATGAAACTATATCCCAAAAGTAGACTATGGAAAGTTTTCTTGAGAGCAGAAGCTTTTCCCCTGCTGCATATCAGTTTGTGACAAGGGTTTTACACCTTTATAATTTGAGGAACAAAGCCTAGATAAGGTTTTAACAATATAACACACAAAACAAAGCCAAACTAAAAAGTTTTCAACTAAGTTGAAAGATGAGACTCTAGGCCTGATTCACTACCGATCGCAACAGCGATTACGCCGATTGCCTTCAGCGTATGCAGCGCTGTGCACGTGCGTAAACCAGCCATTGCCATCGGGACTGCGGCCGCAGTGACTGCGCAGACCCATTGCAGAGTGTTTGACAGGAAGTGCCATTTGTGGGAGGTGACGGTGGGGTGGTCGGTGAAACGCAGGCATGCCAGTGCATTTGAACGCCGTTGCATGGGCGTACATAAATTATCCACTGCGATGGCATAAGCAGCCTGAGTACTCATAGTGTGCGATGATGTTATCAATTTCTAAGTAAGGTCTGACCTTGTGCCAGTGTGTGTGAAGCTCCGATTGTACTCTATGTTACTGATGGTTTTGCAGTCTTCCTAAACATAGCGGATGTGTGTAAGATAAAGTGGGCGTCCTTATGTTGTGCTGCAACGGCATAGCGATCACAATGGATTAGCATACTATCGCAGTTTAACTGCGTGCGTAATCGCCATTGCAATCACAGTTGCAATCCATAGTGAATCAGGCCCTCTGCCCATAGAACAAAAGGGGGGGGGTTGGATTAATTATATTTTTGGGCTGAGATAAGTAATAGGTGCCCAAATGAGCAGTTACATTGCTTTGCTGATCAGGCGCGACTGCATTACTTAATGAGCTTGTTAGTTTGGGCGCCTAAAAACACAAGGTGCGAGGGAAAACATTTGGCGGCACTACCGTAAATGGGCAATATGTGCTCAGCATGTCGCTTTGAAATTAATTCTTCCCAACGAGTTTAATTAAATGGGTATCTTCTCCGCCCCAGCCTTATTCTACTGGAAGGTACTAAAAAAAAAAAAAAAAAAAAAAAAATTATGCAAAAAGAATGGTTTTGCCATTTGAACATCTGTAAGTTTCAATACCTATAAAGTACTGTATCGGATATGGTGTGTAATGTCATGCTATTTCTCTCCGCAGCAATCATGACCTCCTCCTGCCGTGTCTTACATTAGCCTGAAAACAGGGAATCATTTACGGATTGCTGGGGTGTAACCATTCTATGGGGCAGGGAGGCGCACAGGATGATTAATCAGTGCCAAATCACCCATCATTTACACACAACCAGAGAGGAGGGTTGTGCCACGGTACATAATTACTAATTTAGGTTAAATTCCTTCATGGCTGCTAATTGTAGAACAAACTTTAAATAAAGCTATGATAAAACCTTCTGTAACATTAGTAATATATTACGACAAATTACACTGAAAAAATGGCGACTCCCATCGGCAGGATCACCTGCGTTACAAGACTGGTTATTCCACCTAGTCAGCAGTTATAAATACTCCCTCTCCAGATTTGCATACCAAGTTTGTTTGGATCACTCTTGAACATTGCACAATTTTGCAGCAACATATTGGACAAATTTGCCAACTTTACTATTGGCTCCGTGATCATTATTACTAGAAGGCTTGGCACGGTCATTTAAACCAGTATCTCCAGCAAGTCTCTCATAGGTCTTCTACCCATTGGTGTCAAAATACATCCTGTTACTAGCGCTTTTTAACTCTACTAAAAATACCTACTGGTTCCTATGAAAAAATCCCTGTTAACTGCAGCATGTGGGCTGTCTTTGGGGCTAATTGAACAGCCCCAGGCGAACAATTAACCTGCAATAAAGTAACGCAGCTAATTGAATTCCCCTATAAAAGGAAATGAAGAGGTAAGAAATCCTAAGGTAAGTAATCTACATTGGTTAAAGAGAATGTGTGTGTGTGTGTGGGACGGGGAGTTTGGTATATAAAGAACCTCTGGGAGTGTGTGCTTTGGGTACACTAAGGCTAATTTACATTTAATTTTAGATCTTAAACATTTTGCGTCACATATGTGGATGGCACTTTTCAGTGTGTAACACCGGAAAATACAGTTGAAAAAACCACTGATCTACGGAATGAACTTTGCAGTGAAAAAAAGAAAAAGAAAAAACATCTGTCCCAATACTGAACACACTTTCTCATGTCGAACAGTCTGCCTATTGACAGGTTTGCAAATTGCCCACAGAATGCCAGCAGGCTGAGATCTGACTCAGCTTGCAGGAAAATCATTAAAAAAAATATATTTGTAGACATTTTGTTTTCGCTCTAACAAACTTCACGGACATCAAACTTTAAAGATGTTGCAAGGATTTTTTTTTCTTTATAAATAACATTCCTAGCATTGCTCATCCTCCAAATCTTTAGGCAACTGATTGTAAACCTTGTTGCACATTTTAAGGTTGTTTCTTTCTTTATTGACAATAATAATATTAATATTACAGGGCTAAACAAATCCCAGTGGACAGTCAGTGTGACTAATGCCGGGCTTACACTATACAATTATTGCAGTGATCCACCAAATATTAGCAGATCCTGCTTCCTCTGTTATTGAGGCAAAGTAGAAAGCAGTAACTCTTGTATGTATTAACATCTCGGTCGCTGGAGTGGGCGAGAGAAAACACACCCTCCGTGCGATCCCTGAAAGTCCCACGGCGCATCAGCCTAGTGCTAATGCGCAGTGTCTTGCCTTTTGGCGGGCCCCACTGCACATATGCGGGATCTCACATGCAGCCGGTGCCACAGGTTAGTACACATATTCATCGTTATGGGAAAAAAACAGACCACAAAAGTGCACTAATCATTTTTTTTTTTTTTTCATAAAATCTGTATGGTTTTCTGTCACCATAGACAGACTTATAAAAGTGATTTTTATCTATGTTATCTGCATTCAAACATACCAAAGTTCAATGTAAGTGTCATAGTCCCTAGTTACTTGATCCTGATTGTTCTAAAGCGATGTACACACTAGACGATATTTTAAACGATACTGCCGATAACGACAGAGCGTTAAGTCAATTTTATCAGTTTTATCGGCCAGTGTGTACGCACTATATCGTTAAAAATGCACGTTCCCACGGGCTGTTAACAATATCCCTAGTCGTCTGTACTTTACAATCTGGGGATATCGTTAGCGATGCCATGCTGTCGAATGCAGCATGGCCCCCCACTCCCCCCACCTGCTGTTCGTCGTTGCCGGCATCGGCAAGTGTGTATGCACTTACCGATGCCGACACCGCTCTGGGTCCGCCGCATCCGATATTGCTTGGTACACACACTGTTTAGAGTGAACCCAGCATTAGATCTGACGCACTACTTCCATTACTCAACATTATTTTGTCAAACTATGTATGATCACAAGGAGTTAGAGATAAAACAGAAAATTAAGCTCTTATTTCACAAACATAAGGGAAAAAGTGAAACGTGTAGAAACCATTCATAGAACAACATGAGAAAAACGTTTTATTTTTCTTTAAGATTTGTAAAAACACATTCATAACACTTTTTAGGTTTAGTAGCTATTTAAACAACTGAACAAAGTTAGCGGCTTGACGCAGCATTAAAGAAATCTACTCAAAATGTCATTGTAAAAGTCATATCCCCATTGAATTTTTAGAGGAAATGCAAACTGTCATTCAGGTATCTGCCTTCTTGTGGTTGAGCAACATTTAAAATGAGCTAAGGGCCAACTCATTTTCAGAATACAGAAATGGAAAGTCTGTAGCATAGACCGAAAAATAAAAATGGTTATTGTAGTGTATAGATATGAATGGGGGATATGAGAGCCAAGACCACCATTCAAACTCAGTGGATACACATTAAGGTGCCGACACGCTAGACAACTCCCAAAAGATGTGATGTCGTCAACGATTTCCCTTGATCTCCCTGGCACTCCCCGGACAAACGATATAAACTGTACAATCTGACAAACGATCTGACCAATGACCGTAACCTCATTAATGAGATTGCCAGATCTTACTGCATGTAGGTAAAATCTGAGGATACGACAAACGACCAGCGGGAACGCGCATCGGCATCGTTAGTGGACACCATGATTTGCACGATTTGCCGTTCGGATGTGTCGGAATCGGCCAAATTGTGCAAAATATTGTCTAGTGTGTAGTGTGTATGCACCTTTAGCTGTTATCTGTGTGTCACAAATAATTTCACACAATTAGACACACACACATACTGCATACACACATGCAATACTGCATACTTATACACACATCTCAAAGTTGTTCCTTTTTTTTAACCAAATACAATGGAAAAGTTAATAATAATTTGCAAATCAACCTATTCTCACTGGGAAATAGGTCTTAGTGCGTATCCGGTCGACTTGTCGTCATTCAGCATGTCGACACCAGAATGTCCACACCGGTTCTAAATGTCGACCGTCATAATGCCGACATGGTCATTAGGTCAACAACCAATAAGTAGACAAGCATTTAGGTCGATATGGTTAAAATGTCGACATTCAGAATTGTAAAATTTAACATCTCGAACTCCTGAATGTCAGCAAGTCATACCACACCTGTCCAGTGTATAGACACATGACGACTTGGAGAGAGGCAAAATTTTGAATTTCATTAGCCCAAAATTGCTACATTTGCCTAATCAGAATAATCTGCGCAGTAGTAACGCCAGAACCTCGCGGCTAATTGAATCTGCCCCATAGAGATTGGATTCCTTCCTAGTCACCGGTTGCTACATAGTGCACAAATGATATTCTCCATGGCACAGCTGCGTACTCTGCCAGCTACGACAAAGACAATGACATCTCTGTTCAACTCAAGGAGCTCATTTTAATCGCAGAACTCATGAGCAGTAAACACACAGCTCCTCTGCTGGAAACCAACAAGCAAATGTGTCAGGAAGATCATTTTTATAACCTTTTCACTCGCACCCTGCCCAAAATGAAAGGTGCATATTTATTATATTTTAGTCTGTGGGTTGCTGGATTTGGGTGTCGTCTATTAAAGTTAGGGCAAATTTGGTGGAACAATCTATTGCCCAAGTTCAGGAAAAGGCAAAGCGAGACTTCTGCGGTTATTATTTCAACATTTTGTTTTAATCTCTCAAACTACTCAATATAGCGCTGTACAATCACAGTACAGATGGATGACACATACGGATATAGACTTTTACCAAATGTAGGAATAATGTAACAGGAAAACAATGTGGAGAATTAAAGGGATGTAGTTATGAACCCGACTGTCAGGATGCTGGCGCTCAGAATCTCGGTGCCAGGATCCCGACAGCTGACATCCAGACGGTAAGTACTGGGGTTAGGGTTAGGCACTAGGGGGAGGGTTAGGAGGCGGGGAAGGAGGGTTAGGTTTAGGGTTAGTATACTTACGTGGTTGTGTCAGGATTGTAACCCAGTTGGGAATCTGAGTGTTGGGATTCTGAACACCGGCATCCCGTACCCAACCCGAAATAATGAAGCTAGTAGCTAGTCATTTCTAACCAGTGTGTGGAGATGTATGCTGTAAGTATCATAATACCAGGCTGCATGTGATATAAGAATCTGGCAAATGTCTTTGGCAGAACAATATGAAAATTATAAATTTTATTGAATTTGAAGGGATTTCCACTCAGATTTCCTTTGATTTTTAAATACTATTTTCCCTGACTTTTTAGTTTAGCATCTGTTAATTATAGCACAGTATGCATGTTAGTAGGTGCGCAATTGGGAACACCCGGAGTACGCTTTTATCGTGACTTATCAGCGTGTACGCTTGCCCTGAACACAGATGTAGAAGGATTAATATGCACAGTGGTTATTTTAATTCTGGGCTGCGAGTTATTTTATTCATTCTGGTATATGAAAGAGAGATCCCTATGATAAATCCCCTGTGTACAACTACAAACGCATAAGGAAGTGAATCATACCAGATGATTTAATCATTAACAGTTAATTATATACCGTATAGGGATGGCCATCGACCTTCGATGGGTAACAACCAAAGGCTCAGAGATCCGCAATATTTTTTCTTTTCCCCTGGTGCCAGGACAGAGAGCTTAGCTCTGCTCCCCGACGTGATCAGCAAAGGTCCGCCCCCACCTGTGATTGACCCGCTTCACACTATCGATGTTAACCCACTGATGGCAATCCCTAATACCGCACACACATTCTCGCAGCGCTGTGCAGAGAATATTTGGCTATTGTTATGTTGGTCAAAGGGCGATATTCAATAGTTTTGTCGTTAGGCTGAGTTTTGCGTGCACCCATTACTTATTGAGCATGTCGCACCCAAATGCACCGGGTTTAGATGTTTAAAGCGGCTATACCCGTTCAAAGTACTGTGCGCGCTGCCCAAACGTCCGTTTGGGCGTCAAAGAGCCCAACCTTTTGCAGATTTCTGCTGACCACCTCAGGAGGGTGTGAGCAGAAATAATGGGCACTCACGTTCATTAGCATAAGCAACTGAATAGGTCACTTTAGAAGGGAGATCAGGCCCCCAAAAGCAATTGATTTCCCCTCTAAATTCCCTACCAGATGTACACACAGGGTTATTTTATCTTTTTTGTTAGGAGCTAAATGACCTACCAATATATTTTAAGAGTGTAGAAGGAAACCAGAGCACCCAAAGAAAACCCACGCAAGCATAGGGAGAACATACAAACTCCACACTGTTTGGTCCTTAGTGGCCACCGAACCAAAGGCCTCAGCATTCCGAGGCAGTAATGCTAACCATTACACCAAACATAATTGCCAGGAAGACTCCTGAATTCAGAGGGTACTCTTGTGGACTCCTGCACCAGGCACATGTTATTGGAGCATTGAATATTAGTTTAGTTAAACTGGCATTAATGACAATCTGCAAACTCTAGCCTGTTTTAAGGACTGACTTTTTATTCATTTTTGTTTGTTTGCTGTGGATTTTTTATTGGTACTCTCTGGTGATTGACCGGCTTCACACTATCGATGTTAACCCACTGATGGCAATCCCTAATACCGCACACACATTCTCGCATCGGAGGGGTATTGGGGGTGGGATGCAATCATTCAACCACACATGTATGTATCACCATTTATTCAGGGGTGTATCTATAATGGGTACAGGGTGTGTGGTGTACACCATCCCCTGGGTGCAGGGGGGGCCCACACCGCGCACCCTGCACCCATATTTTCTCATGCTTACCTCTCCGAAGTCCCGTATCGGCTGTAACGCCTGGAAAATGGAACGTCCCAGAGTCTACTGCTGCGGTCAGTCCGATGCCGGTGGCCGGGGAGAGAGGAGGGGGCCCCAGACAAGGAATGCACACGGGCCCCCTCCTCTCTTAATACCCTTGGGTGGCACCATACCTTATTTCTTTTTTTTTTTTTTATGTATGTGTGTATTCTGCCATAAAAATCTCTTTTAGGATGAATATAAATGTTCTATTTCCAGATGCAACACTCATTGTTATATTACAATTAGGCCAAAAAACTACCTATTTTTTTATTCAACCTAGAAAAATAGCTTTAAGGGTTTTTCCTTAACAGTTGATTGAGGTTATTCATTAATCTGCTGTATAACAATGTATTTTAGGATGGAAGAAAAGGAAACTCCCATGTATTTCCACTGCTTTGTGCTTGTATGCAGTATTTAATGGAAACCCATAAACTTTCTTGAACATTTTGATGGTTGTTAAAATGGGTTTGTGGTGGTGAATAGAGGCCAAAATATGAAAATTCTGTCAATGTCCCAATATTTATGCACCCGACTGTATATGCATGCCGGAATTTAATCCCAGAGTCTGAGTCAGTCTAAATTGGTTAAACAAGAGTTTATAAAATGTAATATGCATTTTGTTTTCTGGGCAGTTTTTAACTAACTTATCAGGTTTTGGGGGTGAGCTTAGTGTGTTGGTTGGGAGTTTATATCATACTTGCCTACTCTCCCAAAATGGCTGGGAGGCTCTTGAAAATCAGGAGTGGGCAGGTGTTCCCCGAGCCACTGGCTATCTGGCCGTATAGGCAGCCGATGATGCAATTCGCATTGAATCTAATCCCATAGCGCCCCTCAATCTTTCCCGCCTCTGGTGGCTATCACCCCGCCCAATGTTGCCTGCCGCCGGGAGTCTCAGTCTCCCAGCAACCCTCCCAGAATGACAGAAGATGGAGGAGCAGCACAAGGAGGAGGGGCCTGACTTCACCAAGTAAGACCGCACCCCCCAGCAAATGGCGTACCCCTCCCCTGGCAAATGGTGCCCCCCGTGCTTCGCACCAATATCAGTTTTCTTTATTATTTTTTTGTTGCAGCCATGACCACATCCTCTGAGCTCAGGGCGCTGAAGGAAGCTCTCACCCTGAGCTCCACTAACATTAGAACTGTCCCTGCCTGGGTATGAAAATAAACAAGGGCTTATTGGGCAAAAGTGAAGGTGGTGAAACGGGTTGGGTATGACATGCCAATGGCTGCAAGCCCGAACTGGGGCTGGTAAGTACCCTAACCCTCCCCTCTCACCCCCCCTAACTCTAACCTTCCCTTAGTGGTCCCTAACCTCCCCCTGGGGGTGCCTAAACCTAACTCCCCCTCCCCGCACCCTTAACCTAACCCACCCGGGGAGGTGCCTAACCCTAAGTCCCCCCAGGGGTCCCTAAACCTAACCCTCTCCCCTCGCATCTAAGCACTAACACCGCCCAGATTACCTTCGCTCGGGAAGCTGTCTGTCTAGATTCCGGCATCGGGATTTAGACGCCGGGATTTAGTCAGACAGCTTCCCGGCCGTCTGCATTTTCACTGTATCCCAGTGTGACCAGTGCTGTGTGGGTTTGGCCAGTGCCATGTGGGCATGTACTCAACTACACTGTCAGCCCCAATGTCTTCCTAAATACGTAAAAATAGAAAATTTGCTTCTATTTGTGAGGAAAACATCAATTCAAATTTAATACAGCTGGGTGGCTGGTCATCATCATGCTGTCAGGATGATGGGATAATTTTTTGTGCAGGCCTGTAACTGTAATCCCATCTGCTCCATGTTTAATCTGGCCCTGAATACACCCGGTTGTCCAGTGTACAGTATAACAATGATGGCTACAGGAGTGAATAACATTATATTCAGTAACATATATCCAGGGCTGGCTCCGGCAGGAGCCCCAAACCTCTTGCGTGGCATAGTGCACGTGTTCGAAAGGGGATGTGGCCTAATTAGCATAGGTCACACCCCCTAAATGCCAATATTTGGGGGCGTGCCTCACATTTAAGGTCAAGCTGGGGGCGAGCCCAGCACTACGTCAGTAGCTGGGCTGCCCCCAGCTCTCTCACTGCACTGAATGGATGCCGCGGGTATTCTTCTTCTCCTCCGGGGCCGGCACAGGTGTGGTGGTGGAGGTGCCCTGCTTCCCGACCGCCTGCAGGACACTTCATTTCGTGAGTGGAATAGCGGGGCAGTGCCCGAAAACTGGGACTGTCCCGCTGAAATCGGGATGTTGGGAGGGGTGCGCCCTCTATGGGTGGCGCCCCTGTTCGACCGCACTGGTTGAACATGTCTCGATCCGGCCCTGCATATATCTACGGTCAGGGTGATGCCTAGGAGGTGCTGCTTTTCCTGTAGAACAGGGCTTTATAATTTTACCTGCCAAGATGAGCGACAGCTCAGTAATCACCCATTCAACTACCCGGTATCCTTCCTTAAGCTGGGTACACACTAGATGATAATGTGGGCGATTTGACGATTTTAGGCGGATTGGAAAGACAAATCGTTCACATCGTCTGGTGTGTACACACTATTGCGTGCTCCCGCGTGACATTGCGTACTGCATAGCCAATCACAGGATATCACATGCGGTGCAGTGCATGTTAAAGAAGGACGGAACAAGCGATAGTTACGCCTTTCATTAAATCATCTAGTGTGTACCATCAATCTGGCATGATCCGGGGCAAAGGATAATCGTCCTGACCATCGGCAACATTGCCGGGTCGTTTAATGGGTACCCAGTATTACTCAGAACCTTATACAGAACCCCTCTCACAAAACAAATCTAAACATGCTGCTTATTTTACCACAGCATTTACATGGCAAAAGTAGAACGCATTTAAAATAAAACAAAGTCTGTGCAGTTTTCTTATTTACTTCCAACTTAATTACTGTACCATGGTGCTTGAAAAACAGGTCTACGGAATTGGTTCCTAAAACCATTGTCAGACCAGGCCACATTGTCGTCAGCCTGAACACTCAATTGCTTCATCCTTTGCAACGACACACAAACACAGCTATAGGCTATCAGTGCATGACAAGAGACAGTTCAGAGGACAGAGAACCTTGGCGATGTGCCCATGGCTTGGGCTGTGAGACAAGCGATCTGCAATGCAAATCAGCAAGAGTGTCCTGCAAATGTAATCTTACACAATAAGCCCAGTGCTCACAACTCATTCTATTAATGCCATACTATGTAAAGACACTCTAGTCTAATTATATGCTGCCACATCTGTTCTATTGCTATACAATCTCCTTTTTGGATAGCAAATCACATCCACAGAAACATAATAATAATAAAAATATTATGTGGCTGAGATGGCACCACCTGACTTACTAATACTATCACTGCTGATGCAATACACTGAAACTGTTCTCTGTGCACGCAGCTCTTTCAGTCGTGACCCTCCACTACTATTAAGTATGTGCAGAAAATCTCATTGATCAATAAAAGTATAATCCTACTAACCTTTTATACCCAATGTATTATCCTGCTAGGTGCATACTTGCCAACTCTCCCTGATTGTCGGGGAGACTCCATGAAATAGTCGCAATCTTCCTGACTCCCTGAATAGTCTACCAATCTCCCTGATTGTACCTTACCCCCATTGTGTAACTGTTATCTCTTATTTATTTTTCCCCAGGTATATATCTCCAAATGGTATAATCAGTGCCATTTCCCTGCATCGGTTAAAAGGTACAATGATCCCTATGGCTACATGCATTTTTATATAAGGTTTCTCTTGGATACTGAACAACTTGTAAAACACAATACATGACCAAGGGGCCCATTTATCAAAGTGCATTTGAGGTAAATTCCCCGAAAACACCTGTTTTCGGGGGTTTACCTCAAATACTTAGTATCCCCCGAATGTATGAAGGAGGGACCGCAGCAGGTATCTCCGATACCTGCTGCGATCCCTCCATTGCCACCGGCAGCCGCCTCCCCCATAGGTTTCTATGGGGGATGCGATGCTGCCAAATGTATCAATATCAGGAATGCGAAGCATTCCCGATATTGGCCCCAGCAGCTAACGCTATCTAAAGATAGCGTTAGCCGCTGTTTCCTATGGGCACTTACCGCATATCAGCCGGCGGAGGGATCTGCCAGATCCCTCCGCCGGCAATGGGCGCCGCTCATGTGCAGTCCGCATGACTGCGCATGCGCAGAAACCCCGACTGCCCTCCGGAGACATCGCAGGGACAGGCTCTTTTCGGAGCCCGTCTCCCTGCATGTCCCGGATAATACATCCGGCAGATAGGATCGCATTCAATGCGATCAGGGGCGGTACTGCATGCCCTGATCGCATTGCAAAATGCGATCATTAATAAATGGGCCCCCAAGGCTGATAAGTATCATTGTGTTTTCATCAACAAATAGATCTTTCTAACTGCTTTGGGGCTCATTTACATTTGGATGTAAGTCAGCTTTATGTCACACCTCTCAGATGCAGCAGCACACGTCCACTTTACCGCTGCGCTCCAGCCAACCCGTCGTCCGATATATCATACCGCACGATCCGGTATATGACTGCGCAATATACCCTTCTATCCCGCTCTCACCTGCATGCAGTCGTCAGCGACGTCATCCCATCTGGTGTGCAGCACCTCAGGCGGTACGACGTAGCTGAGAACGCATATGAACGCAGAATTTAAGGTAAACATTGAGTGATATGGACAAAATATTGTTCCAATCCACGTCAGAATGATAAACTGTCCAATATATCGCCTGATGTGTACCCGGCCTCAGAATGTACATTTGTTATTGTAATTTGGCCACTGCAGGCACAGTTTCACTGGATCAATGAGAGCGATTCATTTTTATTTATGCGCTAATTATTAGGCCCATTAATTTATTGTGCTTGTCGCTCCCAATCAGACCCAGTTTAGTCGCCACGTAAAATGGCTAAACCTGTCTAAAGTTCTGGATAGGACGCCCACACGGCAGTTTAGGCACCCAAACCACAAACTTATCGCACAGTTCTGCTCGCCACCTCAGGAAGGTGCAAGCCGAAATGCTGGCGCCTATCGCGTCCGAACAGAGCAACAAATTACTTTGTCGGGCACCCATTAGTCAGAGCTGCCGGCGATGGATAATGTTTTATTGTACCTCCTAGTTTAAAAGCAAGTAGAACCAATATCTGGCAATAATATGTATCAAACACTCTATGTTGGAGATTCAACTCAGTGCCATGTTGAATCGCGCTGGGAATGAGTTACTGATGTTAACCCTGACTACATAACTTCTGCTCGCACCCTTCTGAGGTGTGAGCAGAAATCCGGACTAAGCTAATGCCGCAATGTTGGTTCAGGGCCTGGCGCGTGCCCTAACAGCATCGCGCCCTGCACTTAAGTCAGATAATGCGGATTACAGCGACTAAACACTCGGCATTGGGAGCCATAACCAGCATCTCCCAACTTAAGTGCAGGGTGCGATGGGGACAATTGAATAGCTTCAGGCACTCATTCCATCCACTATTCAACATTGCACCATCATCTGTATTTCACAGCTAAATAAAATCCATTAAATAACTGGAGAGTTTATACTTCACTGTATACGCCAATGATTCAACATCCCTTCCTACAGTACTTCTGCAGAAGGTTGCAAATTTGGGAGGGATGCGCTTCTCTACCTTATAAAGCAGATAAGTCACTGGCACCTCATAAGACTTGCTTTGCAAATATTATGACAATTACAGTTCTTGATAAATATAGAGAAAATAATTATCTGTGATGAAAAAAATGGAGATTATTGGCTTTATTGAACATTTATAGATAAACAAAAAATTACTACTACTGAAAGCGGCCTAGACAAAGCTCTGCCTGTTGCTAGATCAATCCATAGCTTCTATAGTATCTTGTTCCACTATACTTCAATGAGCTGTGATAATATAGACCAGAGGTACCCGAACTCGGTCCCCAAGGCACCGTAACGGTCCAGGTTTTAAGGATAACTATGCTTGGGCACAGGTGACTTCAATAGTATCTTAGTCTTTTGATCTATCCATCTGTGTTCAACCATGGATATCCTTAAAACCTGCACCATTAAGGTGCCATGAGGACCAAGTTTGGGAAGCTCTGACAAAGACTGATCTATAATGGCAGGAGACCATTTACATAGTGTACACCACTATATACTGTAGGAGTTATGTAATAGGTTCTGAGATTACAGGACTGGGATGATTTTGGTGAGTTTTCAGCACTATAATTAAAGCTGCACTCATTTAGAAGGTAAAAACAGCTTTATAACTGATTGCCGCTTTAAAATTAGCGGCAAGCTAGCCAAATTTACGTAGTTTCTGTTATATAATAACCTGTTATAGACCCCCCCTGTATGTTCTATTGGACTCAGTAAACTCTAGTTACAACAGTAACCTTGACAAATGAACCAGCCAGCTGTACCTGGAAAAAGATCTACCTGCAGTGAATAGGATGCTTTCTCGAGGTCACATTAAAAAGAGAAATCACTTGTTGCAAGCATTATGAGTCAAAGTAAATGAAATTGTTTTTTCAATGTATTATTTTATGCTAGGATTAAATACAGGAAATAAGTGATTTGTAAAGACAATATAGTGCACCAGATCAGGTTTCAGTAACTTGCTAAGCATTTTTTTGCCCAATACAATCATCTTGCAAATGAATCATGCAACAATCACTTCATTTTTGGGTAGTGAACCAGCAAGAAAGAATCTCCCTCCACCACTAAAGCCCCCAGAATTGATTTGAAATTGACCAGCATTTGGCTAATGTGTTAGTTAGGAAACAAGCAGCAATTGTAGAAACCACTCTTCAGGGGCAAACACAGGATTATTGTTGGGGGGGGTATATATTATTACATTTTATCATTACATTTTATTTATAGGGCGCCACAAGTGGTCCGCAGCGCCGTACATACAGTAAGGGTACACAGAACATTACATTACAATACAGTAACCAACTTATAAACAGAGCACAAGTAACAATTAGCAACACAATTCTCCATACACAATACAGCTGGGAAGGTGAAGGCTGTCATAGAAGTGCTAGAGAAGAAGGCTGTGAGACAGTGGGGAGGAGGACCCTGCTCCTAGGAGCTTACAATCTACGGGAAAGGGGAGACAGACACATGACATGAGGCATGAGTGTGTAGAGGGGGACCAGAGTACAGGAAGTAGGCGAGGTAGAGATGGCTGAGGCGGGAGGGACAGAGACCTGGTAACATGGTTATGTGGTGGAAGGGTATGCTTTGGTGAACAGGTGGGTTTTCAGTGCACGTTTGAAGCTCTGCAGGGTCGGGGAGAGCCTGATCGAGCGAGGGAGCTCATTCCAGTGCTCATTCCAAAGAGTTCAATCTTTATCTAATCAGACCAGAGAATTTTGTTTCTCATGGTCTGAGAGTCCTTCAGGTGCATTTTGGCAAACTCCAGGCAGGCTGCCATGTGCTTTTTACTAAGGAGTGGCTTCTGTCTGGCCACTCTACCATACAGGCCTGATTGGTGGATTGCTGCAGAGATGGTTGTCCTTCTGGAAGTTTCTCCTCTCTCCACAGAGGAATGCTGTAGCTCTGACAGAGTGACCATCGGGTTCTTTGTCACCTCCCTGACTAGGGCCCTTCTCCCCCGATCACTCAGTTGAAAGGGCCGGCCAACTCTAGGATGAGTCCTGGTGGTTCCGAACTTCTTCCATTTATGGATGATGGAGGCCATTGTGCTCATTGGGACCTTCAAAAGCAGTAGATATTTTTCTGTACCCTTCCCCAGATTTGTGCCTCGAGAAAATCCTGTCTTGGAGGTCTACAGACAATTCCTTGGACTTCATGCTTGGTTTGTGCTCTGACATGCACTGTCAAGTGTGGGGCCTTATATAGACAGGTGTATGCCTTTCAAAATCATTTCCACTCAACTGATTTTACCACAGGTAGACTCCAATTAAGCTGTATTAACATCTCAAGGATGATCAGTGGAAACAGGATGCACCTGAGCTCAATTTTGAGCTTCATGGCAAAGGCTGTGGTACATTTGATTGCTTAGTTGTTGTTTTTTTAATTAAATTTGCAAAAATCTCAAAAAAACTTTTACACGTTGTCATTATGGGGTATTGTGTGTAGAATTTTGAGGACAAAAATGTATTTATTTTGGAATAAGGCTGTAACATAACAAAATGTGGAAAAAGTGAAGCGCTGTGAATACTTTCCGGATGCACTGTATACACACACACACACACGTACAGTATACAGACATACATATAGATATGCACCCATACATTACACACACTTACCTGGCAGCAGCTGTGGGTTGTAAATGTCATTAGACTCCTCCCCCTAATGGCAAAATGCCAAGATTTGCAGGTCAATCGGGAGGGGGCGGGGCCAAATGACGCGATTCTAATAATATTGTGCTCGCTCTATTGTCTGTCAGGTTGGGTTACGGGTATTCAGAAACCCCCCCTGTGTGTGCTACTGCTCTTAATGCTTATTTAACAAAACTTAGCGTTTGCACCACCTGCAATGTACAGACAAACAGAGAGGGTTTTATGTATTAAGTAAAGGCATTTGAAAGCCACCAATTGTTCCCAGTTCTGTCCATGGTATTTAAGATGGCAATAATATTCGATGCACAACCAGGCGTGTTTTGCTCTTAAATGTAATTTTAAATCCCATGGCCAAAAATGGTGGCAATTGACAGCTTTGAAAAACCACCACTTAGTTATTATACCCCAGTATGTCACCAGTGAGATTATTATACGGATGTACCACTAACCTTACATACAGCATTATTCTCTGTGTTTTTCCATTGTTACGCTATGTAAAGTAGCATTCATATGTCACCCTAGATAGCTCTCTCAATAAACATACTTGGATACATTGTCTCAGCAGCAAAGTGTCCCTGGAAATTATTTCAGATGTTAGTAGTTATGAAGCGTATCATTCCTGATCATGTTACTGGAATGAACCATCATGTGCGATACATGAGGTCTATATATTTAAAAAAAAAAAAAAAAAAAAAAAGGGGTCCCTTTGCAAGGCTGGCAATAGAAGTGTTGGGGCCCAGTACACTTATCCCCCCCAATCATTTCCCAATGGATACATGGTGTGCTAACACTATAATACTGAATATAAAACACTGAGTCAATTTACTAAGCAGCAGTGGCGTAACTAGGGTATTTGGAGCCCAGGGCAAATTTGAAAAGGGAGCCCCCCCTCCCAGATACGTGCGCGCACCAAAGGCGCACGTGGGAAAAAATGGGCATGTCAACATGACACACCCCTTTATTTTCACGATGAACATTCCTATCCATATGCACCTTAACCCCAGTAGTGCCCTTTATATAGTACCCCCAGTATGCAGTTGTGGTCCCTCTTATGCAGGCCCATAGTGGTGCCCCTTATACAGCCCCCAATTAGTTCCCCTTATTCAGTGCCCCCAGTAGTGGTCCCCCAAAATGCAGTGCCCCCAGTAGCAGTCCCCACAATGCAGCGCGCCCAGTAGTGGTATCCCCTTATGCAGTGCCCTTTATATAGTGCCCCCAGTAGTAGTCCACCCCCCCATCCAGTGCCCTTTATATAGTGCCCCCAGCAGTAGTCCCCCCCCCATGCAGTTTTCCCAAAAGTGGTCTCCCTTATGCAGGCACCCAGTAGTGATCCGCCCCCTATCTAGTGCCCCCTGTAGTGGTCCCCCCAGTGCAATGCCCCTAGCCATAAGCTCCTTACATAGTGCCCCCAGCAGTAGTACCCCCCCATGCAGTGCCCCCAGTAGTGGTCCCCCTGATGCAGGCCCCCAGTAATGATCCCCCTGTCCAGTGCCCCCTGTAGTGGTCCTTCCTATTATTGCCCCCAGTAGTAGGCCCCCATTTATAATGCCCCCAAAAGTAGTTCCCCCCCCAAGTAGTAGTCCCAAATATAGAGGTTCCCCCTTCCGATTACGTGCCCCCAATAGTAGCCCCCCCATTAGAGGTCCTCCCAGTAATGGTGCCCCCAGTAGAAGCCACGCCCCTCCCCCGTTGTGCCCCCAGTAGTGCAGACAGGTTTAAAATATATATATATATATATATATATATATATATATATATATACACATACACATATATATATATATATATATATATACATACACATATATACACACAAATATACTTACCTGAATCCACGCTGCTGGTCCAGACCGCGACACCGCTCCCGCCGCCCGCCAGTCCTCCCGGGCTGGCGTGCTCAGCATTATGGGAGAGACGTCATGATGTCATGACGTCTGTCCCATTACCCACTGCAGGAGCTGGACTGCGATCTGCGCTACACTGGCTAACTAGGGCGGGCCGGTACCATGGCCGGCGGCGTCCCCCCGCGCCACCAGTCCCACGGCGCCCAGGGCACGCACCCTGCTCGCCCTGCCCTAGTTACGCCACTGCTAAGCAGTGTTAGGAGACAGAGTGAAAAGTGATAAGGTGCCAGCCAATCAGCTCCCAACTGTCATTTTTCAAACACAGCCTGTGAGATGGCAGTTGGGAGCTGATTGGCTGGCACCGCATCACTTTTCACTCTCTCCTAACACTGCTTAGTAAATAGACTCCTAATACTGTAATTGTACAGACAGTGACATACTATCTAGGGGTCAACTACACAATGCAAATTCACAATATATGCCACACTGTGCCCCCAATTCACAATATATGCCACACAGTGCCCCCAATTCACAATATGAACCTGCGCCCCCAATTCACAATATATGTCATATTGCACATGCAGGCATTTGCTCTGATCTTACATATACTACAAAGGGATATTTTCAAAACAAACGTACTTCTAAACAAGAGTGCCTATGCAATTAGCTCTGTCATGATCATACTTTAACTACTTGTCCAACTTACATGCCACCACATAGTAATAATAATATACATTTACCTACAGTAGTTTCTTTTCCTAAATGTAAATGTCTGCAGCTGTCCAAACTTGTTACATAGGCAGTGGTACAAGTAGCTTTACTGTCTTCCCGGTACTATGTGCGCACGCCTTCACATGAAAATGAGCCATGCGATACATCCTGAGGGGAGTGGCCACATGCCACACCCCCATTTCTCATCATTCTAGGGGTGTTCATAGAGCTCTAGGAGCTGCTGGGCTGCCCATGGTCAATCACAGACCGGTTCCATCTCACCGACGAACACTACTGATGTCTTCGGCGGTAAGGTGGTAGGGGGTACAGCGTACCCGCTACTAATTTCTTAATGGTGTATGGTACCAGCCTGTACTACCTTACTTGCACCACTTACTTAGGGAAACCACAGGGCACAGTTCGATTACTATACATTCATATCCACCCTCTCAGCGGCTACGCTGTGCCTATCATACATTGGGATCTATTCATGGAGCTGAGAAAAGCCCTGTTTTGCGTTAAACAGGGCTTTTCTCTGCTTTCTGTAATTCATAAAGCAAGGTACAGTGGAGGAGCTTGTCTCTTCTCCAGCGGTGCACTTGCTTTGTGCCCAAACCGCATCACCATACTATTGAATGGTAAGTGTGATTCATGAAAGAACGGAAAGCTAAGCTCTCCGTTTCTTTTGCTGCATCACAATCGCCATCTCAGGGCGGCGTAAGGATGCTGCTGAGGGAAGAAGAGCAGCGAAGACTGCTGTCTACCCACCTCCTGCCAATCCTCTACACCCCCTTCACTCATGCTGGCCAATCAGGTGTCTCCTCACCAGTCACTCCGCCCCCCCCCCCCCCCTTCAGTGTCTATGTACTGAAGGGGGGCTGCCATTTAAGCAATGGGTAATTAAGCTCTCCCGCTCCTCGGTCTGCTCATTGTGTCAGGTGAGCAGGTAGACGCATGCGCAGAATGGAAAGACACAATGAAATAAAAGAGAAAACCGGACCGCACCACCGGCATATATTTAAGCTATAGATCGCTCTGAACTGATGCGATCTGTAGTGATAAGTGTCAGTTGTGTACCGCACATCTTTATGAATAGACCCCATTGTCATAGCGCTTTTGGCTTCCCCTGCCATCACACTGTGGTTCACTCTGCTCTTGCTGTGGAGGATGGTCCATGTGGACACAAACAGCCACTGCTCCGCAGCCTCCTGTTATTCACCCTTCTCTTTCTTCACTTGTAGGCGCGCTCCTCGCAAGGGACGGCAATCAGCCATCGATGATTAGAAACCATCAATGGTTATTACTCAATTGTTTTACAATCGATGGGGGAGAATTAAATTGTTTCCCATCATCGATGGTAGCCATGGGCACTCCAATTGATGGTTTTCAATTTACACTGACACTGCAGCACAGAGCTACAAGGCTGTCAGTAAGTAGTAGTCCTGTGCTGAGGCGTCCTCCGGGTAGCGCACCACATTGCTTAAGCAGGCTTTACACATACAGTATTGAAGTGGTTTGCCTGCAGTGCTGTCGGGATGGGTGGGTGGGTGGTCTGCCGTTGGCCTGCCACCTCCTTCCTCGCCTGCCCTCTTCTAGCTGTGTATGATGACTTGACAGCCTCAGCTGTCAGCCAGCAGCCCGGCCCACACTCTCTGTTCATAGGCAGGCAAGGGGCCAATAGCATCATGCACCGCCTCTGTGGGCGGGGTCTCTGTACCCCGTGTCCCTCCTTACCTGTCACAGTCTGTCATACTGTCACTGAGGAGTTTATATACTAAGCGTCAGGTTCTAAAACCCGGTGCTTCCGATCGTGTTTAAGCCCGAAATTTAAAAAGGTAATGCTTTTGCTAGTCATGTTTCGCTAGCAAATGCCTTGCCCTTTTAAATTTTGGGCATACACACATTCAGAAGCTTTGTGATTTAGCACCCGACGATTAGCAAATAAGTTCCCGAGTGCCAGTCACACAGTCATCCTGGCTGTCACCGATTGCTATCTTGTCTTGTCTTTAGGAAAGATTCCTGGACTGAACACCCTGAATAATATATTATATATATATAAAAATAATGGGAGGTGCTACCTGTGTGAAACTTTTATTGTAGGCACAGAAACAAACAGATCACAGGTGCACAACTCCAAATTACTAATTATATATAAATACATTTGCAATCAAATTTTGCAATCAATAGAGGTTTTTAGCATAATCATGGCCAAGGTTATGGGCCTACCCACCATATCCAGGTAACATCTGTCAGGTAGGTCCCTAACATACTAGTGTTCAAATCCAGAGCGCAGGACACCCCCCAAACTAGCCCAGCTGAGCCGCCCCAGGGCACCGCCATAATAGGAAAAGCGAAGTGTAAAAGAGATAGTTAAAAGCAGCCACTGCTGCATATAAAGAAATGAAAATAAAAAGTTGAAGTACATGTATAATAAACAAACAGTGAAGGGTTAAAATGTGTTCTAAAAGAAAAATGTGTTATAATGCGGTGCCCTGAAACAGATCAACCAAGCATTACCTAGAATTGTGCCTAATACTAGTGTGCATATACATTACAATACTCCATGCTTTTACACTTAGTAATTAGTCACTTGGAGTTGTGCACCTGTGATCTGTTTGTTTCTGTGCTATCTTGTCTTGTTGTCAGTCAAGTCAGTCACATTGTTTGTCTCAGGCTCTCACAGCTGCTGCTGCTGCTATGTCTGTGTAGTAGTGTGCTGTGTACTGTACTACTGTGTAAGGGATTTAGAAATCTGTGGCGTGCGTGAAACTTCGATACTAGAAACCATCACTGGTATGACATTGAATAGCAACATACTAATTGATAATCAAAAGCTCCTCTCGGTTTCCATAGATGGCAACCATCGATGCAAAACACATCGATGGTCACCCCAACTCTTACTGCCAACCGTAGACTACTCCTCCTTTCAGGTGGTCTTTCTTGCCTGATGGGATTCAGTGCCGTTGCAGTTACTGGGCGGAATTCAATTGTTTTCATCCCCTATCGCGCCCGACGGAGCTATTCTATTCTTGCTCCTGTCGGGCGCGATCAGCTGCCAAGCGCTACATTTCAGCTCGCAGATCCTGGGGGATGAGAGCTGAAATGTGCGAAAAGTGACATGTTTGGGCGCCCAAACATCACTTTTCGCGATCGCGCCCAGCACTTTGGTCGGGTTTAGCTGCTTTACGCGGCTAAACCTGACCTCTATGGGCGCGATCAGCGCGAAAAACGGCAGCAATTGAATGGCGGCCCGCGATCTCCTGTCACTTTAGACGGGAGATCCGGACCGCGTAATCAATTGAATTCCGCACACTGGAACCTAAGTGTAATAAGTCTATTGACTGATCAGGCATTGACTGCATGAGAGGTGGGGTGCGTTGAGGCCCCTCAAGAGCTTTCCCCCGCCCTGCCCCTTTGCCGGGCCCGTTCCTTTGTCTTTGTGTGGCACAGCATAATACTATTATAGAGGAACAGGGTAATGTAACCCTACAGTATTTTGTTGACAAGTTAAAGGGATAAAAACATTTTTACATAATTAGCTGCTTCAGCACCTCTTCGGAAAAAGTAATATATAGTCACAGACAGTGCGTTATGTACTGTGATAAGTCTGACCACACATAGGGGTGTGCCTATGGTGAGGCAATATAAGAAACAGGCTGATGCGAGGAGTAGTGCAGAGCCAGAGCATTACAGAGTCGCACCTTGATGTGTTAATTTATGCAAAACAGTGCAAAAATTAGATTTAATTTTGCAGAAAGAAATGAATACCATTTAATTAAAAAATGGAGATGCCATATTGTGTTCCTTGCTTTGCTTAAGAGAACACAGCAACTTTTACCATACAAAACCAAGGGAGGTCAAGAGATATACTTACAAAATGGCGGCTTGCTTAAAATTTAAAGCAGCACTAATATTAAGTACAAAAATGTCATGGGCTTTGCACTCAATATAAATGTTGCTTTACATTTTGAGCTAAAAGCCGCCACTTCGTAAATATAACCCCAGATCTAATCTAAAGCTGGGTACACACCATCCGATCCGTCTTACGATATATCGTTCTGACTCGGAATGGAACGATATATTGCATGGATCGTTTAGGGTATATGCCCAATTGCGCGTAAACGGCTGTCATTCATTGCACCAACCCATCTTCTGTGATACATGCAGCATGGAACCTTATATCGCATGGTCATACACTGGATCGTGTAATGTGTACGGCCGTCGTATAGCGTGCACCCGGCTTAATGCTTAGGAAACATCCTGCCCCCCGCAGTTTGAAGTACAGATGTGTCCTCGCACATCTTTGCTGCAGTCGTGACAAACAGCCCCTCTCGACGCGCCATGTGCTGTGAGACTCTGCTTGTTCCGTGCATCTTTTTATTGCCGAAGATGTATCTAATGGCCCCCATACACTAGTGACCGGTTGTTGCATTCCTGCAACCAGGAGATGTCGGATCGGTCGAATCCAACATGTTCGATCAAAATATGATTGCGATTTACATATTGGTGAACTTTAACATGGAGAATTTCAGCAATCCTCCGACAGAGCACGGAACATCGATTTCTGATTCAATCACAGTATTGCGACACCAGATGGTAGGTGCATGGGTCCCTTATGTCGCAATGCAATGTGACTAAAGGTGCCCATCCACTAGACGACTTACGTGTGCAATTGAACGATAATCGTTCATAAATCGCTTGCAAAAATGTCTTAAACGACCAACGATGCGCGTGCCCACTGGTCACCTAGACATATATCATCATGCAAACATGCTGGACAATCTGACGATATGCTCAGGTTCAGCATGTTTGCAGATGATTGATGAGCCTGCACTGAACGACTGCTCGTTCAGTGCAGGCTCATCACAGACTGACGAATGACTGCACGATTACAATGTCATAGTCGTGCAGTCGTTTTCATGTCTGCTAGTGGATGGGCACCTTAAGACACACCAGGAGACAGTGCTATAAGATATGCAACACTTGTATATCCGTGTGTGCTACGAGGTAGGTTGGTTTCTATATAAATAAATGTGATAAATATTTCAACCTTCCTATAAACTTAGGGCTGGGCAGAACATACACAGTAGACACATATGTAAAACCAAAGTGATTTGCAGTGTACTTCCTGAATGAGGCCCAATGTTTTAGCATGCAAACATGTAATTCCACAAGACACAGTCAAAAGCATATAGTGCCAGAAATGAACAAAAACAAAACAAAACATGGTTTTACACCAAATGCAAAAAACAGTCACAAAGATAAAGCAGCATAAAAGTAATACACAGACCTTTTTAAGACGTGCAGGTTCCAGAGTAAAACACATGCTGCAAGAATTGTGCAGAAAGTCTTTTCAGGGGCACAGGAACTGCTGGTCTGTCTGAGCTATTGGCTTGGTGTGGTCTATGAACAAGACCAGCTGCCCCTGTCAATTGCAAACCCTCCTGTACAGTGAATCCCAATCAGTTCCGACAATTGCAAAAGAGAGACCGCAATAAAGCAAACATTCTGCAGAGACCAGGGGTCCACACCCTGTGCTGCTTCTGTCACACGGCTGATGTAGTCAACAACTCCCAGTCCATAAAAAAACTTGTTTTCTGTGTTGTTTAACTCCATAAAGTCGTCACTTCCTCATGTCCTGTACTCGCCTCCTCCCTCCTCCTCCTCTGATGAAATGAAAGCACAGGAATGTGTGTGTGCTGTAGTTGTTGCCCTGACTTGCTACAGTATCTGTTGCAGAAGATACAGTATGGGGTGACCCCTAGCTCACTGCTGCAGGCTGAGCAACAGAGCTGAATGTGAGTTGGGATAAAAGCAAGTATCTTTGCATCTGGAACAAACCATGTTGCCCTGCAAGGGGTGCACATATATATTTTTGCATGTGGGGTAAATACGGACTGCTTTTGCATGTAGCCCACAAATGCTGGAAAGTTTTATTTTTACACTGCAGAATTGAGGTAAGACCCCCTCCCACATCTAAATCTCTTTGCACATTTTATATCTATCTATCTATCTATCTATCTATCTATCTATCTATCTATCTATCTATCTATCTATCTATCTATCTATCTATCTGTCCCACCTGCGGTGCAATATGGTTTTACCAAGGTGCAAAGTTACCTGTTTTTTGTTGCTTTGCTCCCTGCTTGGAATCATCCCCGTAGGTGTCCCCAGGGCTTAGAATATAGTGCAGCTTCCATTAATAATATTTTAAGTGTGCAGGTTACTTTTTATTTTATGTAACATTGATTTATACATATTATACATATTATTAGTAGTAGTAGTAATACACTGCAAGCTATTTACTATGTGCTGCTAACTACAGCATTACACATTTGCTTTTATTATTTACATACTAATGACTGAGTGGTTGCTAAGGGTTACAGCATATTTACATTTTGCAAGGAAATAGTCCCCATTGTTATTACGGGTGTGCATCGGCCACTTTTCGTGTTTTGGTTTTGGATCTGGATCTTTCTTCGTGTTTTGGATCTGGATTGGTTTTGCCAAAACCACCCTTCGGTGTTTTGGGTTCAGGGTTTTGTGTTTTGGATCTGTATTTTTTTAAAAAAAAGCATAAAAACAGCTAAAATCACAGAATGTGTTGATTTTTCTGCTCCTATGCTATTATTAACCTCAAAAACCTTAATTTCCACTCATTTCCAGTCTATTCTGAACACCTCACACCTCACAATAGTGTTTTTATGTCCAAAAGGTTGCACCGAGGTAGATGGATGACTATGCTAAGCGACACGAGTGGGCGGCACAAACACGTGGCCCATCTAGGAGTGACACTGCAGTGGCAGACAGGATGGCAGTTTGAAAAACTAGGCCCCAAACAGTACATAATGCACAGAAAAAAAAAGAGGTGCAAGATGGAATTGTCCTTGGGCCCTCCCACCCACCCTTATGTTGTATAAACAGGACATGCACACTTTAACAAACCAATCATTTCAGCGCCAGGGTCTGCCACACGACTGTGGCTGAAATGATTGGTTCGTTTGGGCCCCCACAAAACAAGCTGGCAATTAATCTGGCCCTGCACAAACTGGCTCTACGGAGGCAAGATGTCGTCCTCATCCTCCTCATTCACCGATTCCTCACCCTCTTCAGTGTTGTGTACATCCTCATCCTCACAGAGTATTAATTCGTCCCCACTGGAATCCACCACCACAGGTCCCTCTGTACGTTCTAGAGGCTGGTCTCCCTGGAAGAGTTGATAATTCATTTTTACAAACATCATCTCCACATTTTGTGGAAGCAACCTCCTACGCCTTTTGCTGACAAGGTTCCCGGCTGCACTAAACACTCTTTCGGAGTGCACACTGGAGGGGGGGCAACTCAGGTAAAATAGAACCAGTTTGTACAGGGGCCTCCAAATTGCCTCTTTTTCCTGCCAGTACATGTACGGACTGTCTGACATGCCTACTTGGATGCTGTCACCGATGTAATCCTTTAACAGACAGATGCACGCTTGTCGCTGCTGCTTTGAGGATGCAGGTGGAATCTAGACGGGATTTGGAACCGGGGACACACTACCTCCAGCAATTGTCTAAATCCCACTGCACTAATGGCGGATACCGGACGCACGTCTAACACCAACATAGCAGTCAAGGCCTCAGTTATACGTTTTGCTTCAGGATGACTGCTGTTGTACTTCATCCTCCTCGCTAGGGACTGTTGGAGGGTCAATTGTTTAGTAAAAGTAGTGGTGTTCCTACTTCCTCTCTGGGATGATGAACAACTCCCAGCAGCAGCAACAGCACTAGGAGGAAGTGGTTCTTGATCTTTCCCTATTTTATTTTTATCGGAGAAAGTTTGGTCCTCCATTTATGTTATATTGATATATACGTGCGGCTAAGGCGCACACAAACACAGAAAATATTTTTTTCTTTTTGCTGGAGAGTAGTGCACTTTGTGGGTTACACCACCCTTTAAGAAATGAGCCAGCCGGCTCTTTACTTATGGGACACAGGCACATGCTTGGCACTGCTCCTTTGTTGATGCACGTGTAGCCACAGTGCACACAATTCACGAACACAGAAAATATTTTTTTCTTTTTGCTGGAGAGTAGTGCACTTTGTGGGTTACACCACCCTTTAAGAAATGAGCCAGCCGACTCTTTACTTATGGGACACAGGCGCACGCTTGGCACTGCTCCTTTGTTGATGCACGTGCAGCCACAGTGCACGCAATTCACAAACACAGAAAATATTTTTTTCTTTTTGCTCTGGAGAGTAGTGCACTTTGTGGGTTACACCACCCTTTAAGAAATGAGCCAGCCGGCTCTTTACTTATGGGACACAGGCGCACGCTTGGCACTGCTCCTTTGTTGATGCACGTGGAGCCACAGTGCACACAATTCACAAACACAGAAAATATTTTTTTATTTTGTTTGGAGTGCACTTTGGGGGTTACAGCACCCTTTAACGGTCAAGCCAGACGGCCCTTTACTTATGACACAGGCGCACGCTTGGCACTACTTTGTTGATGCACGTGCGGCTACAGTGCACATAATTCACAAACACAGAAAATATATATATTTTTTTGTTTGGAGTGTACTTTGGGGGTTACAGCACCCTTTAATGGACAAGCCAGCCGGCCCTTTACTAATGGGACACAGGCGCACGCTTGGAGCTGCTCCTTTGTTGATGCATGAGCAGCCACAGTGCACACAATTCACAAACACAGAAAATATTTTTTATTTTGTTTGGAGTGCACTTTGGGGGTTACAGCACCCTTTAACGGTCAAGCCAGCCGGCCCTTTACTTATGACACAGGCGCACGCTTGGCACTACTTTGTTGATGCACGTGCGGTTACTGTGCACACAATTCACAAACACAGAAAAAAAAAATATTTTTTTTGCACTTGGGGGGAGCACCCCTGATGGACAGAGCACCTCCTGGACAACACTACAGCACCCCTTTAGGACTGGGACACTGCACAGGACTTTGGAGTGGACACAGCCCCTATGGACAACTGACTGCACAACACAGTCCAGCCAGCCCCTATGGACTTTGGAGGAGTGGACACAGCCCCTATGGACAACAGCAGCACAGCACAACACTACACTACACTACACTACACAGCCCAGCCAGCCCTAACTCCCACCCTCCCTCTTCACTGTCCACAGCCGAGTGAGAAAATGGCACCGAGGCGGGTACCTTATATAGAATCCAAAACCCGCGAGACCCGGAAGCCGGATGATGACGTTTTGCCTCGATTTCAGATCCGAGTCAAGCGGGAAAAGTCGAGCCTGACTCGGATCGGCCTCGGATCGGGGGGGGCTCGGGGGGGGGTTCGGATTTCAGAAATCCGAACCCGCTCACCCCTAATTGTTATATAAAAGAGAATTATAAAAAATGTGTATATTAAACATAGCTTCCAATAGTGTGAATTAGTGGGTTTTTTTTTACACAGATGCTGCTAAGTTCTGCTGACACAGAGCCGACATACTGTATAATGTGCTAGGTGTTAAAGCTCATCCTTTAGTTTTCATACCAGCAATCCAATGTAATGCTGGGTACATTGGATTAGGGGTGCCGGCATCGGCAAGTACATTCAGCAGCATGGCCCCTGCTGATGATATAGACGATGATGCGTGGGAGTGTACATCGTCAGCGACATAGCGGGTGCAGACTGCCTGATGTAGACGATATGTCATCCAATACGCCCGATCGGACGACATATCGTCTAGTGTGTACCCGGCTTAAAGCCCATGGTGACTACTGTTAGGGCGCTGTACGGTTCCTTGTAGCTGGCCTCTGCCCTGGGACCAATCACCTTACTGCATGCAAAAACAGATCATCCTGATCTTTCCCTCTCCTATCCCCTATGTGTGTGCCTGCCTTCCTCCTCTCTTTCCCACTGACACGTCACAGTTGGGGAGCAAACCATTCCACGTCTGCAGGTGGATGGAAGAGTCTGCCCCTGCAACATACTAGGTGAGATGTAAGCGTGGGGAGAGGAGAAGTCCCTTAATGCAATGTAGGCATATCTAACAGTAATGTATGCAGAATTGCCCACATACATCTAAATGATAGATACACTATGTGGGGTCAATTCAATTAGATGTGTTTGTGAAAGAGAAATCGCATCATGAAACTTGCATGCAGTACATCGCAGCAATATGTGCACCCACAAAATGTGAGGTTCAATTAGAAGTGGCAATTCGTGTGACTTGCAGGGAGGCATACCAAACAAAGGTAAGCCGGGCGCGGGTTTTAGGGCTCCCGGGGGCACCTAGGGTTATCCTAGTTTCAGCCCTGCTTACACCAGCCAACTTGTATGCAATGCACGATCCATCTAACCATTGCAGCATTAATTTGACTATTAAAATGCCTCACTCGGCTGTTAATAAAGAATAAAGTATACATATAACAGAATCGGTATGAAATCCTGGCAGTCGGGATGCCTGCTGTCAATATACCGACATCGGCATCCCGATGCTCAGAATCCTGACAAGGGTCGTGTAAGTATAGTAACCCTCCCCCTTTGTAACCCTAACCCTCTGTTCCTACATCCTAACCATAACCCTCCCCGTTAGTCCGTAAAAGCTAACCCTCCCCCCTTGGTGAATAAACCTAACCCTCCCCCCTTGGTGCCTATACCTAACCCACCCCAGGGGGTACCTAACCCTAACCTCCCCCTCCCCTAACCCTAACCCTCCTCCCCCTTCAGCTAATTCCTAACTAGCCCTGCTGTCGGGATTCCGGCGTCGGCATGTCACCTACTGTCGGTATTCCGGCGGTGGTCTTCTACCCGAGAAGTGGCACTCCGGGGCCGGGATTTCGTCAGCCGGGATGCCGTGTGTAGGTTTATTAACTACATCCCCATATAACCAGTCAACAAGACGCAATGCAGTATCTATTTTATTAGTAAACAGATTCCTGTTACCAATACACAATACATGTGCCGATCATATAGTGCTGCAGACACCCCTGCCATGAAAGGGAATCTGCTACACCTACAATTATAGTCTTCCCAAAAACTGGCACTATCATTGGTGCTGGCTGCTCCTCCTGCAGTTACCTTTACCATCATTCCATTAAAGGGGAGAAAAGAGGATGAGGAGTAATATCTCAAACTCTGAGGGGTAAAGTAAATTGTAGGCAATCATGCACTGCACCCATGGTAAATACACTACTGATACAATGTATTTGTTTTATAAATGTGTTGTGTCTATATGAATTTACTGCACAGTAAGTAACAATTGTGTGAACTGGCATTCTACAGTATGGGCGACTGATTGGCTTTAGTGGAATTATATTATATTTATTATGCTACATTGAGAGAAGTAAAGGCAGAGCTGACAGGATGTTCCCCAATATCTAATTTTCAAGGCTCCTTTCCAATGTGAGGTGCAGCAGGCACTAGGTAAGTGGTGGCCACAAGCAATGCCTTACTTGAAAAACGCATGTTGTATTTGTCTTATTGTTATTTGCGGAGTTGCTCTAACGTTGTTTTTTTCCCCTTCACCACCTTGCATCTGTGTTGCTGTTAACAACCTTGTATTGTAAGCAGCACACAAGCCCACGCCACTCTCCCACGCCTGTTCAGAGGGTGTTTCTGCAAGCTGCTATACACTTTCCTCTCAGCTATCATAGAACTAGAATGACGACTTCTGCCGGTTCTCAAAGAAACTCCATTCACCCTACTCAGAACGTGAATGCAAGGCCAGGAATCTGATCTACGTCTGAAGATTGCCTCCAAGACCCTGCCCTTCTAGAGGACGCAACATCATATATACAAATGTCTCTGTCGTATGAGGGTTTAGTTCTTTTATTCACTTACGCATAAGATTATGTATAGAAGAAAAAAGCATGTAGATTTACAAAAAGGTCATGTGTCCAGCGAAATACAGATGAACGCTAATATACGCCAGTTTGCGTAGTGTTTATTGCTCTGCACATACAGTAGGGCCTGATTCAGCAGAGGACACTAATGCGATCATAGCTGCGATTTCACACAGGGCCTGATTCAGAGCCACTCGCAAAAAGCGAGCGCTCGCTCTGAATCAGGGCGGCCGCATGTTTTTTTTTGTTCGGCCTCCTGGCTGCTCGCCACTTTAGCGAGTGGCCAGATGATGGTCGCGACCATCGGGCTTGCAACGAGACCCTTGTGGTAGGGTGTCATCCGTTGCAACCCCCAAGTGAGCTTCCGGCTCAAATAGAGCCGGAAGCTCACCACTGACATCAATCGTGATGTCAGTGGGGCCGCCCCCTAATGGCAGGCGATCCTTCGGGAACACCTGCGTTTGGCCAGCCACCCCCTCGACACGCCTACCAAGTGGGGCAAGCTGTCGATCAACATCGACAGCCGCCCCTTTGGATGCGAGCGCCGGAGCAAGTGATTTTGTCGCTCGCTCCAGGGCTTGCGCACGCGCAGTGTGTGCGCATGCTGCGCGTGCACACTGCCCGGCCATCGACCCGCTTGCGAGCGGGTTCTGAATCAGGACCACAGTACGCAGCTGAGAAAATATGCTAATGCCTGCCAAAGCTCAGCCGGCATAAAGACGCCCACTGCTGCCTTCTCATATCCGTCCAATGTTCCTCTCCTGCCTAAATATCGGTAACATTGTCGCACATCAAGCAGTCACGCAGCGTGCAGGACAAATCTGACCAGACGCAAACACTGCAGCTCTCCTGACACGCAGAGAGCTCTCATGCTGCAGATGCAGCGGCTAATTTATGCACGCACATTAAACGGCGTTCCTACGGTCAGACACGCCTGCGTTTTTCTGACCACCCCCCACCCCCAAACTCTGACAACCTGTCACTCACTTTGTGATGGATTCCTCTGTGCGTCTGTAATCACAAAGCGATCGCGGCGCGTGTGCAGTGCTGCTTGCGTGCACGATGGCAAACAATGGCTCGATTTGCGTAAATATGGGCATTGCGTTCACAGCTGAATCAGGTCCATACTCTGAAGACTGAGAGCCGCTAATGTGGGTATACAATTTTGGCGCATTGACCCTTGTGGCTGAAGAGATGGAAGAAGGGTGGGAAGGGGCATTCTCACGTGGGCAAAGTTCAGGGAAGGTGTGCTCACACAAATGTGGGTCCTTCAGACCAGCACGTAAGGAGAAATATGCCTGTTGGGAGACGTATGTTCTGCAGCAGGAATAGAGCAGGTGTAACAACAGATTGATGATCAGGATGATGACTAGTGGTAAAGCAGGCACATATGCTACACACACAACAGGGCACACCTCATGATGTGTACAGCTATGTATAGGGGTAAAAATACTCAGTTTATCTATTCATGTTTCTTTTTTTAGTAATCTACACCAGATTTACTTCCGTTTCTGTATCAGCTCTATGCTATGTTATCATACCTGGCCGAGATGGAAGCATGACCGTGACGCACACCACACAGGTTGGTGCATATGCTGGTACAATAAGATGCCAGGCTTGATTTAAGTTAACAACTGTAGGGGGCTAATCTACTAAAGGTCGATTTTAATCGATGTTAATAGATTAAAAATCTATCTAAAACGATGTTGTGTTTCAGGGGTTAAATCACACATTTACTTACTTGAGTAACCATTTCTAACTTCCTTTCCACATTGTAATATATATATATATATATATATATATATATATATATATATCACATTTTTGTTATTGTAAGTGGTGTACTTTGAATTACAATTATTTTTGTATTTGCACATTTATTAGATCATTTAGACCAAGACGCATTGTAGATTGGAGTATTTATACCCACTAGATATCACGAATGTTGTTATTTCACCTTATCTCTATGTACGTATTTGTTTAGCTAATACTAATACTGTATCCATTACATTGTTACAAAGTTGCATTTCAGCACTCCCTCACCCATAGTAATGTATCCATTACTTTGTTATACAGCTACATTGTAGCAGACCACACCCATAGTAATGTATCCATTACATTGTTATAAAGCTACACTGCAGCAGACCCACACCCATCATAGGCAAACGTAGGGGGGGTGTCTGTCTGCCTGGAAACCCCCCTCCCCAGCACACACATGACCACAGTAGAAATAGTAATATAATAGAATTTTGCTAGTGTTGCATGTTCTCAGTATCACAAATGAAATAATTAGCACCACCTGTGGATCTTTTAACAAGTATCAGACAGTAATAAATTACCTGTGCACCAACTAGGAGATCTGGAAAACATGCGCTATTAGAGATGCCCTGCTATAGAGCTGTCGAAGCTGAATAATTGGCTGAGACAAGTTCAGTTTAAAATTTAATCGCGGCAACGCCATCTTGCAAATGGCCGCAAAACTCCATTTTGGAAATGAGATCGCAAGACACCATTTTTGTGGTCAGCGTCAATTCAAGTTATAACTCAGGAGCTAAGAACAGATGGCAATGTTTTTGTTAACCTACCAAGGGCAACTGGAAAAACAAGCTTTCTGAGTAAAAGTAAATAAGAAGAGACAATGGGTATTTTGACATACAAATTGGGAATCCCTGGATGCAGATAAAGTATAGTTGTGGCAATTGTAATATAATATCTACACAATTGGATTTGTCTGAATCCTAGACAGAATGGCCCCAAATTCCACAGCTTGAGGTGGTAATACATTTGCATTTCACACAAGAGTCTGTGAGAACAAAAGAGGTTTTGTTTTCCTTTGAACACACAACAGGTGGGGGCCTGCTGACAGAGGGCATGTAGAACTACAACCTTCAGCCATCCACACTGCTGGATGTTCACTTCGTGTATGAGAAATTATGCACTTAAATCTCACCCATTAATAACTAGCGTCCTTATATCAAACCCCGAATACTCACACACTACATATTCGCACACAAGGTTCCATTAGCATCAAATTGTATGATTCAAGTTGGTTAAGTTAGTTTAAATGCTAAGAAATAGAGGTTTTTGATATCTAAGGTATTATACATGATAAGCAAGGTGTGTTTGGTTTCATTCTGATGCGTACGCTTTTTACAGAATCCCGGTGTTATCGGTGGAGAGATCGCATCATGCAAACTCAAGTTACGGATCGCAGAACTTACAAGCAACAAAATGTTTAGTTGATGGAATGTTACAGGAGGCGTTACCAGAAAGACTCCGGCTGTTAGAGGCAGGGAAAGTCTATTTGAAACAACCTGTTAAATGTGTCGTTACATATGCTTCTCCTCTGGGAACCAATGAGATCAGCAGGAAGTTCCCCCTTTGTCCTGTTTCAGTCTGGGAGGGAATAAATACATGTGTCCGAACACTGGTTTGCCAGTTCATGCTGAATTTTGGGTGAACTGAGGATATCTAGTCAGAAGTCTATCTCTGGGTCCAGAGGCGCAGCGTATGTATAACCGTACTTGGGTCTGTATTATTTCCTTTTACGCCTAACTTGTGTATGTATAGATTGCGTGTAACTGACTGTACTTTTACCTGAATAATACTTGTGCGTTGGAAACACAGATTCCACTCCTGTCTTTATTTGCGGTTAAACTGCGTACGCAATTAGCGTTCTGTTTAGAGGTTTTAGGCAGGGTTTTGTCTTAGAGGTTCTAGGCAGGTGAATCTTAGAGGTTTATAGGAAGGAATATATTAGAAGGTTTATTGACGAATTCAACAGAGCCCAATATGTACATATATGCCCAGGGCAGTGCTAGGTTCTTCTGCTGCTCCTCCAGGCTCCCGGACTTGCTCCAATAGTCTGTAATGGAGCCCACATCTAAAATAAAAACATTCAGCTCAGGCAGGGTGGCCCTACTGCCGCATCTAATGGCTTACTGTGATCACTGGTCCTGTATATGCTGGAATTATGATACACAATACACTTGTATGACGCATATTAAAACTGGTTGAGTACTAATTCTGCCCTCTTCATGGACTGGCCACACTCGCTTTAAAATCCAGCATTTGGAAACCCCCCTCTAGAAATCCTGCGTTTGTCACTGCCCATAGTAGTGTATCCATTATATTGTTATAAAGCTACATTGTAGCAGACACACACGATCTTCTACTGCATAATTTCATCTGTACCCTCATTAACCATTGGTGATTTCCTCCCTTGAGACACACCTGGGTAATACCCCTTTCACACAGAATGTGTTTGAAATTCCGGCTTTTACCCAGCATTTCAGCCCCGGGTCGGTTTGCCGGTTCTAGCCTGACACCCTTTTCACGCAGAAAAGCAAATAATACCACTTTTACACCTAAATTCCGGGTCTGACCCAAAGTTGGAACAGGGTTCCAATCCGGATCAGACCCGGAATTTAGCTGGTGCTAACCTAGGACATTCCCGAGTCGGCGCCGTTCACACCGGAGTCAGGTCTGCATATACCCGGCTTTTCGGCATTGAAGTGGACGCATGGAGATGACGTCATCTCCAAGCGCCACTGAAGCCAGAACAATCGGCCAGCATGCGGCGCGCTCCAGTTCATCGTGACCCAGAGCGTGCCATTCACACTGCAGGGTTTCACGTGTTACTCCCGTGTTAAACCCTGCAAGTTACCTGGGTTGGATTGCCAGGTCTCTCGACCCGGCCACCCAACCCGCTTCCCTTTTACACCAAGGAGCTACCCGGGTTAACTCTGCAATAACCCGGATTTTAGCTCCAGGGTAAAAGGGGTATTATTGGGTAAAGAACTCTTACCTGGTCATTTGGTGATCAACACGGGTATTTTGTTCTGCGAAGGGGTCAACCTGGGTTGAAATTGCTGGGTCTCCGACCCTGGTAAAATCCAGGTTCAAAGTCCAGGGAATTATCTCCCGGGTTGACCCTTTCACACAGAAAAAATACCCGCTTTGATCAGCAAATTACCAAGTTCTTTACCCAGTAATTTGCTTTTCTGTGTGAATGGGGTATAACAGCAGATGCAGAGCTACTTGGTAGATACTTCTGTGAGCTATCAGCTGCTCTCATTATCCAGTCAATGTCTCAGCCATGTGGCTAATGGCAGAATCCTGGCGCACATGGTATATATAGTGTTTTCCATCTTTATTATTTTCCTTCAGGAGTGATTGCATAATATGATGTGTTTTGGACATTACATACATTATGCTATGACAATCAGCCGTTTGCTCCCAAACCCCAGAAAATTGACAAAAATTGTCATTCAGACAAGTTGTTTATATAAAGCAGATTTAACAAACTTATCTGATTGACCATTTTCATCTGTTTTCTGATTGTCATTTGCTCTCATACATTACCGGATTTTGATTCCAACCAACCAACTAGTTAGATGGTTGGGATGAAAGTTGCTCTAGTGCAGGGTGGGGATCCTTTTTTCTGCCGAGAGCCATTTTGATATATATAACATTATTTGCTGACCCGATGCAGGCCACACCCCACCGTGTGGTGTCACAAGGGGGCAGGGCCACAATCGCCGGTGATTACAACAATGCGCAGAGCATCCTGAGGATGCTTCGGGAAGCTGTAAGGGCAGTGATGTGACCATCTGAAGCGTTCTAAGCAGTGGCGTAACTAGGGAATTTGGAGCCCAGGGCAAATTTAAAAATGGAGTCCCCCCATATGTGCGCGTGGTGAAAATGGGTGTGGACACTTCAAAATGGGGCGTGTCAACATGACACACACCCCTTTATCGTCACTCTGAACACTCCTTTCCATGTGCACCTTAACCCCAGTAGTGCCCCTTATACAATACCCCCAGTATGCAATGTCCCCAGTTGTGGTCCCTCTTATGCAGGCCCATAGTAGTGCCCCTTATATAGTACCCCCAGTAGTGGTCCTCCTTATGCAGCCCCCCATTAGTTCCCCTTATACAGTACCCCCAGTAGTGGTCCCCCTTATGCAGCCCCTCATTAGTTCCACTTATTCAGTGCCACCAGTAGTGGTCCCCCCTATGAAGTGCCCACAGTAGTGGTCCCCCTCATATAGTGCCCCCAGTAGCAGTCCCCCAATGCAGTGCCTCAGTAGTGGTACCCCCTTATGCAGTGCCACTTATATAGTGCCCCCAGTAGTGGTGCCCCCAGCAGTAGTTCCCCTCATGCACTGCCCCCAGTAGTGGTCCCCCCTTTCAGTTCCCCTTATACAGTGCCCCCTGTAGTGGTCCTCCCTATTTAGTGCCCCCGGTAGTGGTCCCCCCACTGCAGTGCCCCTTGTGCCCCTAGTAGTAAGCCTCTTATATAGTGCCCCTAGCAGTAGTCCCCACCCATGCAGTGCCCCCAGTAGAGGTCCCCCTTATGCAGGCCCTCAGTAGTGATCCCCCCCTATCCCGTGCCATTATACAGTGCCCCCTGTAGTGGTCCTCCCTATTTAGTACCCCCAGTAGTGTTCCCCTAGTAGTAAGCCCCTTATATAGTGTCCCCAGTAATAGTTTCCCTTGTGCTCCTAGGAGTAAGCCCCTTATATAGTGCCCCCAGTAGTAGCCCCCCCCCAGTAGTAGTCCTCAGTAGAGGTTCCCCGTCCTGATGCAGTGCCCCCCCCAGTTGTAGTCCCCAGTAGTGCCCCACCCCCAATAGAGGTCCCCCCCAGTAATGGTGCCCCCCCCCCGTAGTGCAGACACACAAGTAGAAAAATAAATAAATAAAATACTTACCTTACTCCTTGCCCCGGCTCAGGCCACTGCTCCCGCCGCCACATGTCAGTTCTCCTGGGCTGGCACGCTCTGCATTATGGGAGAGACGTCATGACATCTCTCCCATTACCCACTGCAAGAGCCGGAAGGCGGAGCTCATGAGTGAGCTCCAGCCCCGCTCTAGCAGTGGGTGCTGCAGCAGTCAATGAGAGTCTGTCTAACGCTCATTGGCTGCTGCTTAACACACACATCGCATAAGCCCACAGGAGGAGGGAAGGGGCTTGGTTGTGCAGCATAGGACCGGCGCAGGGAAGCCTAGCGCCGGTCCTGTGCAAATGTGTAGCGCTGACCGCACACACTGCAGTCGGTGCTACAGTGCCTAACTAGGGCGGGCCGGTACCGTGGCAGGTGCCCACACACACACACACACACACCGCCGGTCATGCGCGCCCAGGGCACACGCCCTGCTTGACCCCCCTTAGTTACGCCACTGGTTCTAAGGACACTACATGCGGCACTGCTGCATAGATTCTGGCTGCAGGGTGCCATTCTAGGCTCAGAGGGCCAGACCAAATGATTCCACGGGTCTTATACGGCCCCCGGGCCTGAGGTTCCCCATCCCTGCTCTAGTGTATGGCCAGCTTAACTGCTTCCCTCTCTCATCGCCTGTACCTCAACACTTACCCCTCCAATTTGGTGCAACAAGCAGGATAATTAATGGACACCCAAAAACAATTGACTTGCAACATTGGGCGCCCATTAATTAGCACCTCTTAAAAAACAATTAAATTGCTGCCAAAGAGAGATGCGTCATCAACACTTTTAATCTCCACTAGAGTATATATATGCATAATACAGCTCATGTACAGTCTGTGATTGCTTTCTGTGGCACATGCATAGTTTGCAGAAATATCCGCCAGATCCGTCCCGCATTTGGACTTTTGTCCGAATCAGACCCATAATCTATAACGTAGTTTGCGCAATAAACTGCTGGGTTTGTTTTTGTTGATCTGCATCACAAAATCTGTCTTTGTTTATGTTATAAACACTAGTAATGAAACTGTGGCTTTTTAGTTTGTTGAACACTGTGGAGGTGTGGTCATCAGAGATACTCATTCACTTTAATGAAGGAAAACAAACAAACAAGGATAAGAGCAGTTATGGATCAGATCTCCTGAGTTATTATTATGTGCTGCTAGGATCACAGCTACACAGAGACAGCAGAAACAGCCTCTCTGGAAATAGAAGACTCCTAATAACAATAACAAAGGCTCTGATTACATAACCATGTTAACAGGTAATTTTCTTTTCATTATGGAGTATTAGAAAAGGCTGCTGGAGTCTGCTCCTCTACGGTCATTACATCTGCTGTTACTATGGTGAATTTTTGTGGTGTCACAAGGAATTGTGATTTATTTTATTAATTGGGTAAGGGCTAAATCTAATCAGCTGCTGTGCTCCTGTTTCTGTACAGACAGTTTGTTAGCAAAACGTCCACTTTCCAATTAATGTGAAAAAAATAATTACATATATTGGAGTCTACATCAAATTTGGTTAGGTCCTATACTATATACTATGGCTAACAGAAAACTAGTGTACATTCATTGGTATATCTATAATGTGTGCAGGGCATAATTACCTTCTCTCCTGGGGGTATATTTACTATGGTTCAATTTTGATTTCTGTTTGATTTTGCATTCAAATTTGGTTCCATTTTTTATGAAGGGATTTACCAAAGGCCAAATCGAATGTCAAATCAAACAGAAAAAGGAATTTGAAATGAAATCGAATTTCTGAAAAACATTGATGTTTTCACATAGAGGACAATAGGATCCCTTCCCCCGCCTCTCTTAAGCAATGAACAGCTCCCACCATTGAAGTCAATGGTTAGAGCTGCTGGGTTACTAAAGGTGATTCTGCAGTTCCCACCGTTGACTTCAATGGTGGGAGCCGTTCATTGGCTGAGAGAGGCAGGGGCTGACCTCTCTCAGCCAATGAACGCTCAGACACGGCCCTACAAAGGGAAAAGATCTTAATTCAGGAGGTAACAACCATCGTGGTTGTTACCTGTTGTGTGGCTCGGGTTTTCTAATTTTTTTTTTATTTTCCGAAGACCTAGGATGCCTACAGGGAGAAGAGGACTGGTCCAGGTTATGTAGGTGAGTATGTGTGAGTATGTATGTATTAAAACTATACTGTCACTGTGTGTGTATTGTATTTACGTAAACATTTCTTTCTACAGGTGAATTACAGGTACCAGCGGGCTCTTAATGCCCCGCATGGTGGTACTTGTGGTTCTCCAAGTACCAGCATGCTGGGGAAGCGTTCTGGGACCTGCAGTTCTACTCGTAAAGACAATGGACCTCATTCAGACCCACTCGCAAGCGCTGAGCGCTTGCAAGCGGGTCGATGTTTAGGCCCTGCGCACGCGCAGCGGCCGCACTGTGCGAGCGCAAGCCCCGGAGCGAGAGAGAAATTCTCTCGCTCCGGAGCTCACTACAAAAGGGGCGGCTGTCGATGTTGATCAACAGCTTGCCCCGTTTTGTAGGCGTGGCGGTGGGTGGTTTTGTGGGCGGCCGCACTGACATCAGCAGTGATGTCAGTGGGGAGCTTTCTGCTCGATCAGAGCAGGAAGCTCCCTGGGGCTTGCGGTTGCCAAGACCCAACCTTAGGGTCTCGTTGCAAGCCCCGATGGTCGCGATGGTCTTGACCATCGCGACCATCAACCTGGTCGGTCGCTAAAGCTGTGGGTGGTAACCCAGAGCTTAGCTAGCAGCCATGAGGCCGCACTTGAAAACACAAGCGGCCGCTCACATTCAGAGCGACCGCTCGCATTTTGCGAGTGCCTCTGAATGAGGGCCAATGTTTACTATTCTTTTTTTCACTACACTTCACTATCAACCGGCCGCCCACGGGTGGCGGGGAAAACCCTGGGCTATAAGCCTAGGCCTGGTCCCCAACTCCCCAGGGATCCCCGGCCTGGGCTGACTAGTGGTCAGGAGTAATGTTTTGGCTGGGAAACCCGGTGATAGGGTTTCCCTGGCTGTGACATTACCCCCCCCCCGCCCCCGCTAGAAAGGGTCCGGTGCTGGTTGTGGAAATTACAGGGGAACCGTACACAATTTTTCCCCTGTAATTCCAGAACCAGGACTAGATCTGAGCCTGGTGCTGGTTGTGCTAAGTACAGGGGAATCCTACGCAATTTTCCCCTGTACTTACACAACCAGGACTGGCTATGAAAAGTCCAGGGCTGGTTGTGTATTTAGGGGGGAAGCCCACGTCATTTTTTTTTAAAACATGAACTCTTTGCAAGCTTTTCACAGTAAGATACATGCATGCATCCCACTGATGTATGCATGTACCTGTGTCAAAAGGAACTGCTCATGCTGAAAATGAAAGCATGAAGCAGTTCTATTAATTTGGGGCTTTGAAGTTCTTTTTGGAGTGGGATTTGCTGTTCGATTTGATGAACATGCAAAATCGAACAGCAAATCCCTTCTTAAACTGAAACAAGATCGAATTTGAATTGCAAATCGAAAGCAAAATCCAGTCTTAGTAAATTTGAGATTTGCTAAGGGATTTTGCTTTTCAAGTTCCATTCGATCTCAGGAGATTTCAGTGATTCATAAAAATGAATCTCTAATGGAACTTTAGTAAATTTACCACCTGGAAGGTGCAGGAGACTCCTGGTTTTTCAGGGAGTCCGCCGCACCACCAGAGAGTGGTTGGATTTCCCGCATCACACTAACTTTCCTAGTGAAGTGAGCAGGGCCGGCCCGAGCCTAATTTTTTTGGTAAGCAAAGATAGATTTCAGTGCCCTTTGGTGGACTCTGGGCTCGATTCAGACCCGCTGGCTAGATGCGTTCCTACGCAGCCAAAGTATGCAAATCCAGCAATCGCACAGCAAGGCATTAGCAAGCCCTCTATGTCTTGGCATGCGACCGCGGTGTGTATTTAGACGCCCAGAGATGCTGGGCTGTCCCCAGAGACTCTCCCCGCACTCCCGTGTAGAGGCCGTGTGCATGCGCTTCTGGGTTAAGTGCCCAGAGCTATTAAATTATTCCTCATGGCTAGCCCGCGGTTAGCACACAAAAAAATGCCTTAAGACCTTGGGATGAGTGGCAGGAGGTATTCATGTTCTGACCTAAGTATGCCCATAACTAGCCCGGAGTGTTCACTTAATGGAGATTTGTCCTATCAGCTCAAGATTCTGCAAAGGAAAAAAAAAAAAGCATGGCCGGCGGTTCAATTCCAGACAGCGGCTGCCCGACAAAGGAGGAAATCCCCATCGTCCTAAAGGTAAGTATCAACTAGCCTAACCCTCCTTAGGGGTGCCTAACCCTAACCCTCCCTCCCCTTAGCCTAACCCTAACCTCCCAGGGGAGTGCCTAACCCTAAGTCCCCCCCGGGAGCCCTAAACCTAACCCTCCCCCTCCGCGGCTGTCCACTGCGGCGCCCGGCGTCACTTCGATCGGGATGCCGGGCACCAGTGTCCCAGTGTTAGTGAAATGACAGGCGTCTAGATTTAGACACCTGTCATGTCGACATTTAGACCGTCGGCTTCCAGACTACATCCCAATGTACCCTGGGGGAAACTTGCGGGCTTGCCAGTAATTGAATACTTACGGCCACTTGAACCCGAGATCTAAAGCTGCAGGGTAAAGCCTGCAGATAATTGTGTGTGTGTGTGTGTGTGTGTGTATAAATACAGTATATATATATATATATATATATATATATATTATAATTATTATCCTTTAAATAAACATTAAATTGAGTAGTTAATTAAACTAACGATGGATGCCCATAAAACATAAAACACTATATATAATGCACCTTCCTCCAGGCTCCAAGGCAATGACAGGCAGCCTGAGGTGGGTGATCACTGATCACCTTCACTTCCCCAAAAATGTGTGGGCGTCTTAGAAGGAGCATTTGTGCGCAGCTCATCACCAGCGGCAAAGTAGGCAGAGGGGTGTACGTCGCTGGCCTGAAGTCATCATGCCACGCTGCGCAGCTTGCCTACATAGAATCAGTGAAGATAGGGCCAGGGGAAATGGAGTGTCTGGCTAATGGGTGGTCTAGTGCACACCCAGACCACCCATTAGTTACGTCACAGACAGTAGAGAGATGAACCCAGGGTTTGTCCCTAATGATGTGAGAGCCAGGCCCCGTCCGACTCAAGTCGCCTGCTGCATTTCCCTTCTGAGCTTCTCCCCGGGAGGAGAGTTTAAAAATCGGCAAGTATGGTGCAGGCCAGGATGTGCGTTGCCCACACAATTTGGTTAATTTGTACCTATATGTTAAATTAATTGTGAAAGTGAAGGGACATCAGGACTGTTTTTGTTACAATGTGTCACTTTTAAATGTTTTATATTCCCATTACCCCAGAAACTATATAAATTGCGGTTATCAAGACAATCTCAACACGTTCTATTTATGTTAGTGCCATTTTCATTAATGTCACTACCTGCAAAAGAAAACTCAGTTAAAACTCGAGAATGAATAAAGATATGTTAAAAAAAAAAAAGAACCCCATTGTTTTTCTTATGAAATACAGCACCCTGGCCAGGCTGGCTGTGGCCTTTATGCGCAGTGGGTGCACTCCTTTCCCAATCCCAGGCCAGCAGTGCAGTCACTCAGCAGCACACCAACACACCAACACATCCTTTTAGACTCAGTCAGAGTCAGATCCATCCACCATGCAGTACCCCTCTCTGCCCAGTGCCCATCAACACAGCCAGGCAGCCAATAACTCTGAGTCAAACTCAGATCTCATTCTGCAGACAGCAGCACCCATCTGACCAGTTCCCGTCTCTCACTCAGCTGAGCTAACTTACAAAGTGACTCTGGTCTACCTACCGTTTGTCAGTCTTCTGTCTCTTCTTTAGCCAGGCCTCGGGGAGTGGGACCTACCCTACTGCAGTACAGTGGCTTCTCCTGGATGAAGGGTACTGGGGGAGTGGGACCTACCCTACTGCAGTGCAGTGGCTTCTCCTGGATGATGGGCACAGGGGGAGTGGGACCGTCCCTGCTGCAGTGCAGTGGCTTCTCCTGGATGAAGGGTACTGGGAGAGTGGGACCGTCCCTGCTGCAGTACAGTGGCTTCTCCTGGATGAAGGGCACAGGGGGAGTGGGACTGTCCCTGCTGCAG